>VXCM01000980.1:285281-358939 GCA_014773175.1 Lucifuga dentata
GGGGGGATTTTTTTTTTTATATATGTGTGTGTGTATATATATATATATATGTATATAAAATTGAAATAAGTTTTTTCTTTATTAAAATAATAAAAAAAAATAATGATAGGGCTTTCTTAAAAAAAAACAAAAAAAAAAAAACACTTAAAATAAAAGGTTTTAGCAGCGATGTCCAGGTTCCTTGTGAGGAACACCAGACTGTCTGCTGCCTATGTTACAGTATCCCACCATATTAATACCCTCTGATCAGACACCATGACACTGGAAATGATGCAATAACCTCATTTGCTTTTTTGCTGGAACTTACCACTGCAAATCTACACCTCGCAGCGCTGCATTGCTGCCACTCAGTTGCGTGTTTCTGTTGCAGCTGCTGCTACTTTTAGTAGCTGCAGCTCCTATAAACCTTACAGACCACGCTGGTTTGCTCCATGCCATGAAGCACAAAATCAAACCACTTCCAAATGACTGATGTGATGAATGAGGTTACCTTTTGTAGGAATGAGCTCATCTTCAGTGGAAGCGTTTGTTGCCATCTTGCTAGCACGTCTAACCTGCTGAAAACTTTGTGGGCGTGGCATCAACAAAACTGATGGATGGGCTTGTTTGATGGGAAGCGACCCGCTGCCACGTTTCCCATTAAAAATAATTAGGTACTAGGTTTTTGTTTTTTTTAATCTCAATTTGGCAATTCAGCCATTTTATATAGAGTGCCAAAACGTAAAATCAAATTAATCGATTAAATCGATTTATCACCCAGCCCTTCTTCTGCATAGAATTGCACGCACATTGGAAAGGTCACAGCAGAAGGGTCCTAGTTGAGTTTAATCTAACTGTAAGCGCAGCAGCAGACTGGGTAACGCATGTCACTCAAGATAGCGCCGCAACGAGGTTGAGAAGCAAAGCTAAACACCATAGAAAAGAACGGCAGCGTAGCACAGATTTACCACTGATCATGTGTGTGCAGCACTTATGAGGTCAACAATAGTAGAACAGTAATAAAACAAATTTATTGTCTTTAAGCCTGTGGGATATGTTATTATGATACCAGAGATTTACTTAGATAATTGCTGTGATAAATAAAAAAACTGTTAACATAGTAAAGAAAAACCGTTGAGCAATTTTAGAACAAGGAAATTCTCCTGAGGAACATCAGCAAATGCAAATAATTAGCATAAAAAAATACATATTTGGAGGAAACATAATCCTACGCAGACTCCTTTTTTTGATCTAATTTTTAAAACTTTTTTCATTTTTGGTTAAAATGATTACATCTGTAAAATATTTATGACCAGTGTCTGGGCCAAGTATGAACATTTTGCAGATATATGAATGTATCTGCAAAATGTTTGGTTCAAGATTTTAATTTATTTTTCTACAGTATCCACTCATCACAACTAAAGCATGATTAAAGTGAAGACCATCACTTAAAGAGTACTTCCTGCTTCGACACAAAACTAGTGAAAGTTAATAAGTATTAGTGAAGTAGTTGCATGTTAATGTTTATCTTAGGAAACGTCAGAAAAATGATAGTTACTAATAACTCCAGTTCACTGAAGTGGAGCTTTTAGTGAGGTTCTGTTTTAATTTTAAGCAAATCTACAATTAAATATTGAAATCACACTAATGAAGTTTAGAATTTTTGCAATTTTATTCCATTGCTTTCCCACAGTTAAAGAATTACAAAGACTAGCAGGTAATTAAACAAAATTACACCACAAGCCTATCACACATGACACGATTATCATCATATAAAGGGAGAAGGAAACAACGTGGGCTCGGGGAGATTGCAGCTTCCTTTTGAAGTCCCTTGTTTCGGTTGGTTGATGGAACTGACAGGGTTATTTTGGGACAATGGAAATGTGCTGTGATTAATGGTTCAAAACAAAAACTCTAGTATCTAGAGACCATGTTTGCTCAGACGGTTTGTAGCCGGGGAATTGATAGTCCATCTGAGCTGACACTTCTAAATTAGTGCTGGTATCATAGATGTATCATAGAGCTCAGCCGTTACTTTATCACACACTCTCAGCACACAGAATAACACTTTAAATCAAGCTAAGAGCCGTGTCATTTGTGACGGCGCCTCCCACGGAGCAGCCCCTCTGGTCTGATGTCATCTGATCTCACCGGATGAAAGGCCATCCACAGGAAATTCAGCAGCACCTTAATGGCACATTTTCCAAAACGCTCACCCGTAAGGATTGAGCAGAGACTGTAATTGGCCCAATATATCTCCCCTTATCTGCTTCTGTCGGGAAGGAGGAGGCAGCGGCTCAAGGAGAGACCTTTAATTCTGGTCATGAGGCAGGAGAGGTCACCAATATGTGGAGATATACCTCAGAATTTAAATGCGTAGCAGTCTGCGGTTGTAAAGTTCCCTCATTTGCCGCGCTGTGTCATATTTCAGAGGTTTGACAGTGCCGGTGTTTCACAGCTCATATTAAGGGCTCCATTTTTTTCCCTTTCTCACAGGAACATTGTCGAGTTGTCACTTTCTCTCTCTCTTTCTTATCTCTGCTGTAATCGTCGCAGACATTGATCATTGTCTCTGTTTAACAGATATTAATGAATGTGATTGCTCTGGGCTCCATTTGTGTTTGGATTCAATTCATCCGTATTTGTCTTTGGCTTAACAATTCTCTGCTAGAATTTCCTGTGTGTCATACACTTTGCTAGATAGATTGTGAAACTGTCTGACATTTTGTCTGTCTATCTTTATCTGCTCCTCATTTCAGATTCAGAATGCAGATGACGTTTTGATTACTCCCCTGGAAAAATTTCGGAAGGAGCAAATCGGCGCTGCGAAGGTAAAAGACCACCTATATGTGCAATTAGCACATGGCACAGTAGAATGATTTTCATGATTTCTGACACCCGCCGCCTTTACTTTCAACCCCTTCCATCTTCCCCCATGTTAATCATTAATTAAAATTAGCATGTGATACTGCTGAAATGAACAGAGTCGGTATAAGCAAAAACACCAGTTTTCCAGTTTAATATTCAAGACAAGCAAGTTGTAAAGGTCATGTATTTTCTAATTGTTTATGTTGAGTTAAAAATGACATATTGAACTAAACAGAATCACTGATATAAAAAAGATAATATCACATATAGAGCAGTGCATGTTACTTTTAAAGTACAAATTATATTTTACAGATTTTATATAACCAATCCACATTGTTATTGGCATAATTCTGCCTAATATTCATTCAGTAATATAATTCAAGTAGAAGGGCACATACCTCTGCCAAGGCCAAACAAGTGTAGACAAAATATGTCTTATTCTAATAATATACTGGCTTAAACAGAAAGAAAAGCCTATAATAAACATATTATTCTGGAAATATCTCCTGCTTCAAAGCTGTTCCATGTTGCATGTTTCTGTCCTACTTGTTACTGTACAGAATTCCATTAATGTGCATGTAGTTAAATCTGAATATCTGGAAAATCCAGATCCTTATCCAGACCTGGACCAAATTGCAGCTATTGATAGAATATCATGGCATAAATATGTTTTTTTTTTTTCACTAAGATTGTTATATTATTTTTGAAGAAATTGACAAAAATCTCAAATAAAAGCCCAAACTCACAATGTTAAGAAATTCTTTGAAGAATTCCTGGATCTGGAACGGCACCAAAATTATTGGGTTTTTCCCGGGGTTTTGCCAAGTTTCATCAAAATTTGTAAAAAAAAATATATATATATCTATCTATATATATAGATATATATATATATATATATACAGTATAATTTTTTTTTTGAGTAATCATACTAACAAACAACAACCAAACAACTCAGGTGAATAACCTCCTTGAAAGATGTAATTACTGTGTTGTTTGCATTATTTTGCTCAGAATAAGTTTCCCAAAGAGTGTATTTCATTTTATGGATTTTTTTTTTTTTTTTTTTTTNTTTTTTTTTTTTTTTTTTGTGAATTTTAAGTGAAATGCAATCTCTATATATAAAAATGTGCCGAAATTATATGTCTTCGATCTCACATCTAAGTGCCCTTCTGCCTTCAAAGATATTTGCCTGATCAAACAAGAAATGACTTTAATGCATCTTTAATCTGATTACCAGGATTTTATAATATCTCTAATATACTGCATTTACCATTTTTGTAATCAGATTACTGTAATCCTGTTAGATGCCATGCTTTCCTGCTCAACCTTTTGGTTGTAGTGGATTGCTGTGAGTGGAGGCTGTGCAGAGAGTAGCTGGAAGGCACGTTGTTTCCACGCTGGATGTGTTGTTGAAGCAGAAGTTGACTGTAAAAAGCAGTGTGGGTTTATTGCTACGAGCCACGCTTTCATTCCCGGCCAAAGCACAGGCAGAAAATGAAAGTACAGCAGCGTGTTTGTGGTCATTCCCTGGGTGAGATCACACATGAACATGCTGGTGGATCTCAAATCTTCACACAGTCATCCCACTGAGATCCACAGCCCACTGCTGACTCCTCGCTGGACTCTGAATCATTTGCACATCTTTCCTCAAAGTTAAGCCTCCCTCCATTTTGATTTATTTTACATGACTTGGTAGCCGCCACTCTGCAAAACTCGTCGCACGCAGCACTTCATCGGAGTCTTCGCAAGCTTTCAAAACTGCAATGTAAAGCACCTATTTCTCATCTCAGTGTCAATGTGTGAACATCAATCAATCTCTTTTTCCAGGCCAGAGTGAATGACTATTGTGTCTTCATGTCTGAGCGTCACGTGTGTCGGCTGTAATGAAACGGCACATTTCACCTTCGCTCACTCTCTCCTCCATCACATGTGCTCAGTGTTATTGCTCCCACTCTCCATGTTTATAAAATGGTTTCTTAAAAGCCAAGGCCCCTGTCACTCCCACTACCTCTTACTTCCTCCGACCGCTTCCTCCGACCGCTTCCTCCTAATGGCACTCTCCTCCTACAGCCCATCCCCCGCCAAACATTAGTCCAACAAGAGCGAGATAAAAGGCGGACATCACAAGTGGCTGAGCAACTTTCCACAGTTCCGAGAATCTGGAAAGGTCTGAGGGCTGTCTGAGCCTTCCAGTTAGTCATGTTTGAGGACGTCAGAGGACAAACTGGGAGCTCTTGCCTTATTTGGGTATTCTGCTAGTAATCCCAGCGAGGTTACATACCAGTATATCAGCTTCTTGCACACAAATGCAGCAGCAGATTGGCTGCAGCGCTGCAGGATATATTAAGCACTGTCTGCTTCACACAAGGCTAAACCAAATCTGTTGGAATAAAACCCTCCAAATTAGAGCCATGTAGAACAACCGTGTATTTTCATGGAACATAGACTTACCATATGTGCTGGCCATCAAAACGAGATGTGGAACTGAAATTATTCTCACACTTCTTTTTCTCAGTATCAGATGTAGTTTTTTCTGAGCTGGAAGTTGTTAAGCCCCTCAGCAAAACTACAAAACCGAAATAAGAGCTGAAAGTCTGTTGTGATTTGGCAGGAAATGGATTGTTTACTGCCTTTGTGTCGACACAGTTAGTTCATGCGATAAATAGCTGCGTGGTCTCCTTACATCGCCCTCGACCTTTGACTCTGAACACTGGCATACATCTGCTGTTTTAAGGGTCACAGGTTTTAATTCTCAGCTTACACACCAATGGAGGTAAACTAATGCTGAGTTGAAACGACTGGAATGTGTGCATGTGTGTGCGTCGTCACATTTCTTAAGGCCATCAAACTTAAAGGATAGTTCCAGTGATTAAGCCCAATAAATACTACTCGCATACACATTACATTACTGACAACCAATTTCCTAAAAATTCATAAACCTGCATTTTAATTTTCCTGTTATTTTTTGCCAAATATGCTAATCTTTCAAAATCACCCACCTTAAAATTCAACGTTTCACCTGCTAACACTTACATCTGAATGTAGAAGGCACGGTTGTGTTTTAATATCTCGATAAAAGCTGTATTCTCCTGGGACTATATTCCCTGGCGGAGACTTCCATTTCCTTCCGTGCAGCTCCGTGTTGCATCGGTTAAATTAATTAATTTGCTGTGGATTACTTATATCAAGCATGTTGATTTTAATAATACTGGAATGAACTGAAACCAATGCAAATGGAAGACAGCAAACGGCAAATCTAAAATGTACCGCTCCGGTAATATGTTTTGGAAAATGTTTGATAAAATGTAACATATACACAGGTTGTACATACAGGCAGTCCCCGGGTTATGAACGAGTTCCGTGCCCACGGCTGTTCGTAAGTCAGATTTGTTCGTAAGTTGGAACAGTTACGTAAGGTGAGTATCTAGCGTATATATTTTACCTTTCTATGCATAAGAAACATTAAAGAAACACTTCCAGATCCTAANTAGCGTATATATTTTACCTTTCTATGCATAAGAAACATTAAAGAAACACTTCCAGATCCTAAAACACTGTAAACATAATGGAGAGAGTGTGTGTGCGGGGGTATAAAAAAACATTTACACTGTAAAATGTGACAAGTTGATCTTATTAAAAAAAATCTAGGAAACCAATTGCCTTGAAAAAGGTAAGTAAATATAACTATTAGTCTTAAGTTAGGTTTACTTTATGTCTACTTGAACTTAAGACTAATAGTTATATTTACTTACCTTTTTCAAGGCAATTGGTTTCCTAGATTTTTTTTAATAAGGTCAACTTGTCACATTTTACAGTGTAGGTTAACACTTACTCTCACTCCTATTGATATCTTGCACGTCAGAAGAGGCGCTGTAAAATAGTACGCCATTCATTATTACGAATCATTTTATGTAACTCGAATTTTTAATTTAATAGGCTTTATGGTGGTCGGTTCGGTTTGTAAGTACGGGTTGTTCGTAAGTCGGATGTTCGTAAGTCGGGGACTGCCTATACTGGCCTCAAACAAGCAAAATCACCGGTATGGTCCTTTATTAAGGCAATGGAATATAAACAGACCCCAGGCAGACTTTCTCGAGAAAATACCAGGGGCGTTCAAACAGGCAAGTGGTGCGACGACGCTGTGAAACTTATAAAATATTATATTCTTTTCAAGAGGCTTCAAAATTAGGGGCACCGCAGGGGTCCGCCACTCGCTGAGCGTGAGGAATTAGTGCAAACATACCCAGATGGGAGTCAGATGGCCACTGATAATTTGAGCTGTCCTCTTCCTACAAAGACTATGCAGACAGCAGATAATTCTTGGCTAGTTATAGTCTCCAGAGGCAGGAATGAAATTTGCATTCATGGTTTCAAAGCTCAAAATATGCAGCCAAGACACTGCAGAGTACAAGGATCAATTAAAAGTGGTTTGGGGACATGCTCGGTCGCTGTGAGCTGCATGGAAACTTTTCAATCATACAAACACTTTATACCATCATTAACCTTGGATGTTCTGGTACATCAGCAGGCTAATAATAATTACTTCGCTCATCACATGCACACGGGTTACTGTGTTTTATCCTGTAACTGAGAAAACATGTTTGCTTTGCACAATTTACGGGAAAAATGTATATAAAGAACAGAACACATACAAACTAAATGGAGTTAAAAGGAAGTGTCATGTTCTAGATGACACTTAAATGTTGTGCAAAAATAATAAAATCCCTTAAAAATAACAAGTAATGCAAGCCTGATTTTCCCATCATTTCTGTATCACTCACCTTTAGCATTCCAGTATACGTAGCAGAAACACTGAGGGTGTTTTCAGCCTTTTAGTCTGTTTGCTTTGGTCCCAATCAGGAACTAAATTTATAAGGTTGCATTAGTTTCACACAGGAAAAAATCCAATCACACCAACAAATATCAGCAAAACACATGTGAGAACAGTCACTCTGCTCATTGGGCAGAAAAGCCTCGGGGGGGAGAGAGAGAAAGAAAATCAAAACTGGAAACCAAGTTTACAATGCTGGGAAAACTAAATAACATGGAACAAAGATGGAATTAGGTTATTTTCCGAGTTAGTCATCATTTTGGCTTTGTACCAATGACAGCAAAACCTTCAAGACAACATGTTGCTTCTTGGTGTGAAGACGAGGTGCTGCCTTCAGACGGCTGAACGGGAAAATAAAGCTCTTAGAGCACACACAACCACACGCTAAGTAGAGTAGAGTAGTACTTTATTAATCCCTAAGGAGAAATTTCAGTGTTGCAGCAGCAATTAGAAAAAAATACACACTCAGAGGTAGGTAAAAGACAGAGTACTGATACTATATTAAATAAAATAGAACAGAAAAGATGTAGGAACTTAAAGATGGAATATTGCTATTAGTGTGCAAATAAAATGTAAAACTAACCTTCAACATGTTCATCTGAACATGTGCTGAGCAAGTTTGATATGTTATGATCGCTTCACGGCATTCATTTTTAATTGCTATGGCTAATCAAATGTTTACTTTAACTACAGTAAAGTTTGTTTTGTGTTCAGTGCATTTAATCATTCTAAGTAGTCGATATCTGACGAGCATCTAACATAAAACAAACGTTACTGCATTTGTAGTTAAAGGACCATACTGGCTATTTTGCATGTTTGAGCCTAATATATTCAATTTTTATACATGTTATGTTACTGACAATCATTTCCCAAAGGATAAAACTGTATTTCAGCTTTCCTGATATTTTGCTAAATCTCTTAATCTTTCAAAATCAAATATTCAAGCGATACACCCACCTTAAAAATCCACGTTTCTCCTGCTAATAGTTACACAGCCTTATGAAACCACGGTCCTTTAAATTTTTCAATAAACACAGGTCTTCTTTTAGGACTATATTCCCTGCGAACAATATCATCAATAAGTAAATTCACAGTTAAAGTATGCTCAGGTCACGATCATTATTATTAATTTGAAATTATTAATGAACCATAAAATGCTCATTACGTGTTCTCTTGGGTCGTTAGTCATCTGAGTCATTATCTAGTGTATTAGCAGTTTATCTTTTCACAATATGTTCTTCATGCCCAATAATCATACCTGATTATTGGACAACTTGGTCACTGTTGCATAATGCAGCTGTGGTGGTTCTGCATATATAGTTAATATTCAGACATGTATATTGCAGTACAAAATGAAATTTTTGTAGTGAACTGAAACAAACTGTATTTGCCTCACATGTGTTAGCAATCGATAAATCTGATCTATGAGCCCACTCAGCTGATCAGTTTATTTAAAAGGCAAATTTTGATCCGATCTTGTACAAATTCCAGCGGCATTGTGCCTCAGCCTCTGTGCTGTCTCCATCTTGTGCACACACACACACACACACACACACATATACACATGCACACACCCTGTGCACCAGTAATGTCTTGGTCTCTTACCTTAGTGTCAATCTCTTAAAATGCAGACCTCTAAAACAGAGAATTTAGCTTTAACTTGCTTTTCATTTTCATTTTGACACCAGATGAAGCAGCATGACTTGTGGCTCTTGAGAAACAGCTCGTTAACACAGCGATCTTCATTGGCTTTTACCTGTGACAACCTTTACAACATGTCAGTAATGGGACAAAGATGTGCTCATTAATATAAGGGAGGTTTTTTGAATGAGCTTCATTATCACAGCTCTGATTTAGCATGATACCGTGTAGCGACAAAGGAAACAGGACTGGTTCTACATGTCATCCTCTGTGTTGGATTTTCCTGTCAATCTTCACTGTCTTATGGTCTAATAAAGCAGAAATGTCATTAAATATCAATTAAATGTAAGACTGGCCGGTAATTGTTGTTGAAGTAATGTGATTTCCAATTCTCATAATGGCTACTCAAATTAAAATCTGTACAATAAGTGAAAACAATCTTGAAATTATTATAGCCTCTTATCATCTTATAAGGGCTTTATTATAAGAGCTAAAATGTGAAAGTGTGCTCTAGGCTGGTCATAAATAACTTTGTGTTACCTGCAACATAATGTGGGTCTCTGAAGAAGCTACAGTTAGAATAAAAAGGTTCCTTTGTCACGGGCTTTAGTCATGGCAAACACTGACCAATGATAAAGCCCAAAACAAATAATCATCTGATGCATCATCTTAACAAGAAGTTGCAAACTTCCCGCTGATTCAAGCAGCTTTTATCCCACTCATTAGCTCTATGTTGACTGTGAGAGCCAGTTTTAGGTTGATTCTGATCAGGGAGAGGATTAACGGACCCCTATATGGTGCCGTATGGAGGATGTTTCACACTATAATAATAAAAAAGCGTTTGAAGGTTGATCCTATGAAGATACCAGCTTTTTCTGCTTGTTGCAGCTTTGTTCCGAGCCTAAGGAAGTATGAGATCAGATGCAAAAGGAATATCTCCCTTCTGCAGAATGTACGCTGAAATAACATAGCATTCATCAGCAAAGTGTTTGCAGTGTTATTTTTATTACTTTACATCAGAGAGAGCAAAGGTGCTGGTTAATGTACAGCTGTTACTCTAAAGCCTTGCAGTTTGTCGCTAAGTAGATAAAACTGACTTAAATTAAATTCTTTTTTTTTCTTCTTTTTACTCTACAGAAGCAGCTGTTGCAATTATTCATTGTTAATTGGAGAAGTTTTTATTGTGTGATGTCTCCCCAGGAAGCGAGGTTTCAGGTATGGAGAGAGAAACTGTCAGCTTTGTAGCAAAGTGTCTGAACATAGCTGAAGCTTCTGTCTGTGGAAGTAACACCAGCTCATGTGTGGTGGAGCATCAAAATAATCCAGCTATTGCTATTTAATCATCGTTCTGGACCTCTGCTCCAATTAGCTGGCTCTAATGAGCTCAGAGAGATGTGGTTGCAGAGTTGTCCCTTTCATGTCACCACTCAGAGAACCCATTTAAAATGTACGTGCGGTGATACATCCTGCATCGGATGCCTTGCAAGCCATTGATGCACCGGACAAAAGTGAGAAATAGTGGTGTGATCGTATCTCATATCTGTTTTTTCACACGCATTCGACCTACCTTCCCGCTTACAGCTGTTACCATGGTGATGAGTGGCTCAGAAATCACAGCCCTGAGGCTCATTAGGGCCAGTGTCAAAACTGGCAATGTATAGCTAACATCCAAATGTTCCATGACGTGTTCCTCCAGCCATTCTCATGACTCTCCTCAGCATCCTCTCCTCAGAAAACAAAAAAAAAAACACCCGATGACCAGACAAATGGCTGCCTGCACTTTGTGTTTTCCTCCCCGCAAGGCGCAAGGTTACATTAGCAATTAGCAAAACAACCATATTAAACTAGCATCAAAGCATTCTTAACAGCAACGTGAGATTTGCCAGTCAGAAATTCCACTACAGAGGAATCTGTATCAGAATATTCTCTTACTGCAACTGATTTATTCATGAAGGCGAACAAAGCAATCAGATGAGAAAATCTCCCAAGTGGTTGGTTCATGTGTGTTTTGTGCACCACAGAGAGTTGGGAAATGCTTTGGCTTTATCCATTCCTAGCCAGCTGATTACTCCGGGGTTCTGGCATTAGTTTCTGTCAGAAGCTCCCAACTCGTGTGCTTCAGGGTGTATATATATATATATCCATATCACATGTCATCTGCCACCATGTGTTGGGCTTCAAAGCTTTTGCCAGCACAGCTCCCCCGTCTGCAGGAGAGTCTTTGCAATTTAAATTGCTGGTGTTCCTCTCTGATTGCACAAACATCCAGCGGGGGGTCGAAGGGGCTGAAACAGGGACAAACTAGCAAACACCTGATGTTGAGCAAGGGTGTCATTACGGTGCGGCCGGGAAATGCACATCCTCCACATCAAAACAAAGCAGATTATTTTCTGTTACCTCATCAGGCTGCAGCTCTGCCTCAGAGCAGATTGACTGCAGCTCTGAGTCACTCTGTAAGTGTGAAAGAGTCGGTCCAGACGCACGGAGGAGTTTTTACGAGAAGTTTTTTGGCACGCTAACGCTGGTATGCAGTGTTGGGAGTATCATGCTGTGACTGCAGGGCTCAGCTAAACCTAAAGCGCTTCATTTACCATGATCCTGTGTGTGTGTGTGTGTGTGTGTGTGTGTGTGTGTGTGTGTGTGTGTGTGTGTGTGTGCATGTTGGTATTTTCCCCTGAGCTTCAGTTGTACGTGTGATCACAGAATAATATCACATCAACAGTACTCACAATGGCAGCAACTCCCATTTGTTCTCAAATAAAAACTACTCAATCCTTAAGGGAAATTTATTTCCTGTCATCATGATATCATATTTAATCATATGTTTATTTTGTTATCCACCTGTTTATTCTCTCTTTGTTTCTCAGCAGCAGGCTTGCAAACATTGATTTTTTTCCCTCCTCCTCCCCCTCCTGAAAACATCTTTCCAGTGGCAGACGTGACGAGAAAGATGGAAATAAGATGCTACTACATGAAATTATCTATTGATTTTTCTGCTGTAGTTTTAACAGTTATGTAGGAGCGTTGCAGTGTGTTGTGTGAATTTCTCCAGCATGTTTAACTGCTGGCAGAACTCTTTTCTAGGTCATATCAGTAGCTAATAGTAGATTAGACTCATTTCAGGGCCATGGGAATGAAAACAAACAAGTAGGATCTGATTACAGTGACCGTTCCCTCACACTAACCCCAACCCCCGTTCTGTCTCCCACCACTTTCTTTGGAAGCATTTTTATAGTGAGATGGATATTAAAGGACCATACATGGTTTAGCATTTTTTTTTTCAGCCTAATAATACAACCTGCATATGCATGTTACATGACTGCCCACCATTTTCCAGAATATACTACTGGAGCAGTAAATTTTAGATTTGTTTTCCCTATCTTCCAGACGGCCATTGGTTTCAGTTCATTTCAGTACACTGCAAAAATCAGCTTGTAGAGACTTGAAATGTGCTTGAGATAATAATCCACTGCAAACCAAATGTAGTTCTTACTTATGATCAAAGTTACTTCATTTAACTGGTCTAACGCAGAGCTACACAGAAGAAAGTGTACGTCTCCACCAGGGAATATAGTCCCAGGAGAAGAAGACTTTTACTGAGAAATTGAAACAACCATACCATCTACAATTGTGTGTGTTAGTAGGTGAAACATTAAATTTTAAACTGGGTGTATCACCTGAACATTTGATGTTGTAAGACTGGGGGATTTGTCAAAATAACACAAAAACTAAAATATTATGATTTGGAAAATAGTTGGCAGTAAAGGTGTGTGCAGGCTGGGTAGTATTTATTGAGCTCAAACATGCAAAATCACCGATATGGTCCTTTAATTGGGTGAAGATTGATTTAAAGTCTAAATATGCAGATGAGAAATTCAGATACCCTCACATATAAGATCTCTCTGCTTGAGGATAATTTGATTAAGGGCTGGGAAGGGGATCTTTTGTTGGATGAAATGTTCAATCTCTAAGTCCATATGCTTAATAAATGGGCATCTGGCATGAAAAGTCCATTTCCTGTTCTTTTCTCAAAGCCTTAGGGACACTCTGTCCAAATCCTTGGACTCGTAGCCACAGAGCTTGGCTTGTCTTTACAGGCAGAGCATAACAAGGAAGGAAGAGCCAATGACATGCAGCCAGTGCTGCATGTATGTGACCGCCAAATACATTACTCTATGGATGATTTACACTCTTATGTATTTTGCTGTGAACTTGTGTTCCTGACTGGGGTACCATCACAATAAAAGCGTACATTTCTCAGAACCCCTATCGATAATGCATAGCCCTTATTGACATGCTGGCAATGTCCTCTCGTCATTACACCGTCATATGCCACTTTTATGACCTGTAATATTCTGTTGACAGGAATTTTAAATGATATATGGAAAAGATCTTAATGAAACTGTAGCTAGACTTCCACCTAGTGGTAGTTCAGTCACATACACCTGGATCATAACTGGAATACATAACCTTTGTTTTGGTAATTCTAAGCTTTTCATGTGTCTCATGGATGTGTGCCTTTTTTTTTTTAGGAGGGGAAGAANAAGCTTTTCATGTGTCTCATGGATGTGTGCCTTTTTTTTTTAGGAGGGGAAGAAGAAGTTTGATAAGGAGACAGAAAAGTACTACTCCACACTGGAGAGACACCTCAACGTGTCATCTAAAAAAAAAGAGGCATATCTGCAGGAGGTAAAATCAAAACAAATTTTCTGAGCCTGAACATGTCTTTGAATAATGCAGATTTATGCTTGGCTGAGTGTTTCAATGGTTTCTAAAAATAAAGCTCCTCTTTCCACCATCTTTTACTCATTACCTCTCTGAGCACACATGGAGAAAGGTTTCCAGGAGATGATATGTGAGCGTCAGCGCTCCGTCCACAGCCTCCTCAGTCCTCACATGGCTGACCTCTGTCTTTGTTATGGCGCTAATGCTGCTTTGTTTGCTCATTCTCAGGCTGATGTACAGATTGATAAGGAGAGACAGCTCTTTTATGATGCATCTCTTGAGTATGTTTTCAAGATACAAGAAGTGCAAGAAAAGAAGAAATTTGAGTTTGTTGAGCCGGTAAGAAAAATTTGATATATTTCAGCGACAAAAGTTTATTGAACATGTTTTGTGCTTTTCATAGAGATGCAATTTCAACACCTAAAATCAATCTGCTCCAAACACGCTCGGCACTTCCTGGTTCAACACGGGTCTACAAGTGCGTTTTGAAATGTCAGTCATGTGATCAACATGGTGTTTGGCCTGACAGTGGCTGACCAGCTCCAATATGAAAGCAGTTTTGCCGCGGTTCTTTCCGGACACCTCCACAGCTTCAAAACATGAGTCGATCTCTTCCATTAAATTACTGGTGAATTTTTCCAATACAGAGAGAGAATTTAATGCATGACAGACAAATGATTTAACACTAAAATAATTTTTTTTTTTTTTTTTTCNCATTTAAGTACCCATTGAAAACGTGCCTTTTCGGACCGGGCCGGACTTTACGGTGTGTGCCGCAGCCTGCCATAATTTTGTTCTGCACATCCTCATGAGCTAGTTTTGTTTGCAGTTCCCGTGGAGCAGAGCATATGCTGCCACGCCTGGAGTGTATCCTGCCACATGGACTAATTTTTACTGGCACAGTTCAATACGAGAACCGCTCATCCAAACAACTTCACACACGACACTGCACGTCTGTGGGTCCTGATCAATGAATCTGCCGAATTTTAACTTCATACAGTGCCAGGTTCTAAAGATGTTGTGCCACAGACAGACCGACAAAGAAACTGTCTTTATAGATATAGCCTGCATGTGTATCTATGTATGTTTTACTGTTATCTAACTATAAAGGCAGGAATCTCTGTCTGTGGCACCAATATCTCTAGAACCTGGAACTGTATGAACTTGATATTCGGCAGGTTCATTGCTCAGGACCCAAGGACGTGCAGTGTCGTGTGTGAAGTTGTTTGGATGAGTGGTTCTCAAATTGAGCTGTACCAGTAAAAAGTAGTCCGCGCGGCAGCATATGCTCTGGTTCCAGTGGCACCGTCTTAACCTGCCCCCGTTTAGCAAACAAAGCTAGCTCACGAGGATGTGCAGAACTAAATTATGGCAGGCTGCGGCACACACCATAAAGTCCAGCCCGTTCCGAACAGGAACGTTCTGGACAGACACTGCAGTTATAAATGATTGTAGTAAACACAGATATAATTCCAAAGATCTGTTAAGGCTCATTCACACGTTTCATTCTGACTTTGACCATCACCTTTATAACTGCAGCAGTAAAAGGTTCTTCCACTAGACTGTGCACCAACCTTACGACAATGTTTTGACACGTTCTGAAACTTAAAAAAAAAACACAAATGGTTTTTTCAAACAGTTTCAAAACTGTTTCAGAGTTTTGAAATCGCCATCTCTACTTTGTAGTATGAGTTTGAATGGTATGTAGTCGTAATAGCTCAGCGTTTCCAGATTTGCTACTAACTGAAGTGCCTTATTAAATGGCAAAACCAAGCACAATTATTGATCTCCCATAAGCACACGTCCTCACTTGTGTATTCCACAGTTGTTCTCTTCATCAGAAATCCACAACAATATAGTCAATCCATTTGGGAAGCTAAAATTAGATAAAGAGGATGTTGTCAAACAAAACAAGATAAATTGCAAATCAAAGGCTCTATAAAAGCACTTACAGATATGTGGAGTGTGTAGTCAATTCTAACATCTTTAGTGGGGAAGTTACCAGGAAACATTAAGTTCTGGAGGTATTAAATGTCTGGGAACGTGAGATGGGAGTAAAGTGGTTGTTTTAAAATCTCCCATTCCCATTTGTTTACGTCCACTGGCAGCACAGCCACAACTTGGGCCAGAAATGTAAATCTCCGAGCCCCAGGTAGTGCCGGGACAATGACAAGGCTCAACCTTGCCTGTGATGAATCTGGGCACAGATAAGATGGTTCATCCTTGAACGTTTCATAAACCAGGCCCGATTCTCAAAATCAAATCAGTGGTTGGGTCTGAGGATTTTCCTGAGAGAAACTCCAGCAGCAGCTTTATGTAGGAAGATCCTTCATGCTGCAGGCAGGATCGCTTTTCTCCTCCAACAACACTGCCAGTGCAGTACGACAAACAAGGAAAAACAGGATCAATATCTGTCAGAGATTCAACAAACTCAACATTCTCCAGCTTTCTCTTTTGAGCCTCAATTTTATGTACGATATTGTGTCACATCGACTGGAACATATTTAATTGCATTAGATTTGCAAATTCATTGTACAATCCTGTTTAATGAGAAGTTAATTAGGTTTTAACTGACAGTGACGGTGTAGATTATAATTAAGGGGTTTTATCTCAAAATTGTATATCCTCCTCTGTCAAAATGATTGATAGCACAGAATTAAAACAAATTATGGTTCTTTTCACGAGAGTATTAAAATTAAATCATTTTCACAGACTGGACACCCCATCATTTGAAGACAAATGCGATTATTGTTTTAGCCTTTCAAAATGGATTGCTTTCTGAAATGTTTTGCTTCAGTTTAATGTTTTATATTCTATCCTTTTTCCCCAGCTTCTGGCCTTTCTTCAGGGTCTGTTTACATTCTACCACGAAGGCTACGAGCTGGCTCATGAATTTGAGCCGTACAAACAGCAGCTCCAGTTCAACCTACAGAACGTGAGTACGAGCTCGCGTCTCAACACCTCAGGGCTTGCACACAAAGGCACCCAGCCACGTAATCAGATTCTGCAGCTTATCATACCCACAAATAACAAGCACAGGTTTCATAAACGGATAGCTGTGTGATTAAATAAGATACTTTGCTACCCAGTAGATCAATAATTCAAAACTGTTGTGTTGCAGGCAGTTTCTGCAGGCCGTTTAATGGTGCTGTGTCTACTAAAGAGTTTTTGAGACAGGAGTAGTAGTATAGCTGCTGCTATGCCCTTTTTCTTCTACCACTCTGACCCTCTACTCTCAGCCTGTGGGCCCAAATTTCTGTTTGATCTAAAATGTCAGTTCTGTTGCCCTGCCTGTTGCCATTTTGGTAACCTTGTCTCCACATCCTCAGTCCCTGAGGGTTTTGGTGGAAGCTGGAGTAGGTGTAGTTGTCTCAGTTTCTGTCTGGTAGGGCATCTAAAGTTGCATCACACTGACCTTTTTGACTGTAAAGCAGGAATTCCTGGTGGCTCTGTCCTCACTTCTCAAGTGCATTTTTTAATTTAATGCTAATTTATTCAAATTAGATGTCCAAATGGGTTGTTAGTTGTTCTTTTCTAAAGTGCTACAACACAACTGCAAATATTAGAATGTCACTCATTAGTACGTATACCTCCAACCAGGCCAAACAAGTGGACACATTTTTTTCATGCATAATAATATACCAGCCTAAAATGAAAGAAATTACTACAATAAACACAATCTATCTCCGTAATTATCAAAGAACAATACGTCAAAATTGTTTGTATGCTACTGAATAAGCATCATCTCAGCACCGCATCAGTGACGGTTAACATGTTTCTGTTTGTAACTGTACAGCAGTTTTGTTAACGTGTACGCTGTTTAAACATCGAAACATTTATCTGCCAGATCCAGATCCTTATCCAGTCCTGCAACCTATTGCACCTTTTGATAGTCTATCATGGGATAAGCATCTCTTTTTCATTGATACTGGTGTATAGATGTTGTAGGAATTGACAAAAATATTGAAAACACCCTATCTTACATTGTTAAGAAATCATTGCTGCTAACAAACCAACCAACCAGGTATTTTCAGTTGAAAATACATTGAAAGATGTAATTACTGCTTTGTTTAGATTTCTTTGCTCCCAGAAGCTTCTCAAGCATTTATTTTAGTTTATCAGATCTGGATCCTTAATCAGATCCAGATGGTTCTCTAATAGGATAAATATGCCTGATTTTGTTTCACTGATATTGGTGTTTTACCTTTGAAGAAACTGACAAAAATCTATTAAAAATAAATAAATTTTTAAAAGCCCTATCTTGCAATGTTAAGAAGTCTTTTTTTTTTTTTTTTTTTTTTTTTTAAATTCCTGTATCCACCACTGGATTCAGATCCACACCACAGAACCCACACAGTTAGTGGGTTTTTCTCTGGGAAATGCCCACCCTTCAGCCAGATTTCATCAAAATTGGTAAATTTTAGCATAATCCTGCTGATGATCGAAGCAATAAACTCAGGCAAAAACATAACCTCCACGGTGGAGATAAATATCAATTAACGTCCTGTCTCGCAAAATTACATTATTTAAAGGAACACACCAGTGGTTTTGCATGTTTGACTCCAATAAATACTTCCTGCATACATGTTACATTACTGTCAACCATCTCCCAAAGCATTCTATGGGAGAGGTACATTTTCAAATTGTTTTTCCTGCCTTCCTGAGTAGTAAGACAAACCAGACATAACCTCCTTAAAAACAAGTTAAATCATTTGTCAGTCATGGTTTTGTTTTGATTTTGATATTTTTGACATGAGAAATGACAGCAAATATTGATTTCATCTGTTAAAGCCACAGTATGATCCTTTGTTTCTCCATGCAGACACGAAACAACTTTGTGAGCACCAAGCAGGAAGTGGAGAAGCTGATGAAGAGGATAAAGTCTGCAGATCAGGACTATAAACCTCCTGGCCAGTGGACAATGGAGGGCTTCCTGTACGTCCAAGAGAAACGTGAGTTTTTCTAGCCGGACCTGTAAGCCGGCCAGACCGTGTCGCCGTCTGACCCCCTCATTTATGAGTGCACGGTTTTACATCCATCACCGTAAACATGTCTGGAGTTCTCCCAGGCCCTGCAGAAGAGATCCTCTAACACGGAGCTCATAACTCATCCTGTTTACAGATTCACTTTGATGTGCTCTCAAACAAGAGAGGTAATACCGCAAATGGTACATTTTTATCAGCGGCGATAAACAAGTTTTGATTTATCACACTTTAATTACACATTGATTTTCAGAAGTCAGTCCAAGAGTTTGTGATTCATGACAAAAAACTGGCTCCATCGCCGTTTTTTTTCCTCTTTATCTTTCCATTCTAGGTCCTCTGGGATGTACATGGACACGTCACTACTGCACATATGAGAAAGGCAGCAAGACGTTCACCATGAGCAACACTGAAAATAAGTCAGCCACAAAACAGGTAATCTGCTGTTAGTTTAGTTATATTTTAGTTTAGAGAAGACTGAAAAAGCACAATCTGCGTGGGTGAAACGAGGAAACACATAGAGGCTTATCAAAGTTTCAACCATGAAGGAAAAAGAGCAAAAAACTGTCAAAATGACAGAGAATTTGGCACAGAAAACAAAGACTTTCTAATTTGCGGCAGGTGAATGTGGTTTAAAAAACAAATAACAGGATCCACAAACAACATGAAAGGAAAAGGAATGAAAGTAACCTTTATATAGAGAATGTGTGTGTGTGTAGCTCAAAGGAACGCATTCAGCTCATTTACAAAGATTTATGCTTACGGGTGATTTGAGACAGCCGTAAACTAAAACATTTACATGTTTTGTGCATTAGATCACTCACAGCTACCATTCCAACAGTTGTTATCTGTATTTCGACAAACATGTTACTGTGTTTTAAATTGTTTAGACATTTGCAAAGGCATCATTACAGGTGTACCTCTTACAAATATGTAAATCATATTTACTGCTTTGTTCAATTCAACTTATTTATGTGTGGGCTGGTTTATTTTTAGAATGGTCTGGTCCTGAGCCAGGCGGAGATGTTCAAGCTCAAGTCCTGCATTCGGAGGAAAACCGACTCCATCGACAAGCGTTTCTGCTTTGATGTAGAAGTCGTGGAAAGGTCTGAGACTGTCCGAATCCTCTAAATGTACCAGAAGTCTCTTAAAACTTACACTGACTGAAAACATATAAAAGATGAAAATGCTTTTTAGCACCATCTCTGGAATATATCAGTTATTTGAAGAAAATTTGTCCAGTAGTTATTAACCCTCAAAAGACACTGAACTAGCACCTGAACTCAACCTGCATATATTTTATTATTCTCATAGCTCATTGTGGCAGCCAGCATCACATACAACATATAATTTTATTCCAGAGAACTGGGGGCTTCAATCTAGTCCATTCAAAGTCACAGTTGTCTTATCGTAATACTTTGTAGGCTCTGTTTAGAGGCAACCAGGGCATTTTTGAATTTTTACCACAAAAAAAATCAATTTATGTAAATGTGAATCTTTGTGCAAATCAGATCTTTTGTTAAAAAGTTATAGGCATTTATTCTAAATGTTCCAAACTTTCTGTGAAACAGACTGGAATTCTCAATATTATACAGCAAGTCTTAAGGGTAAAAAAAAAAAGGAAATCTATACCTAGCTAGAAAGTTTGGACTCTCTGGAATCAGGCGGTGTTTCCAAATTCTGTTTACAACCAATAGGGATGACGTAAGGCAAAGACAACGGTAACACTGTTTTCAATTAAATCTAATGAGAACAAATGTTCCAAATTTATTGGTTAGCATAACTGTAAATCTGTTGTTGCCTGGCCGCTAAACATATTTTTTTAAATAAAGGCAATCCCATACATTGTTAGAAAGCTAAGATTTTAACAATCATTAGCAATTCTGTTTGTAGCCACAGAAAAAATGGAAGATAAACTTTTTTTTTTTTTTTTTTNTCTGAGGTAATACTTTACCTTGCTGGAATGTTTCAGACCTTCAGAATTTGCCACCGTGTGTTGATCCTGTTTTTGACAGTTAAAAAGCTATTCCACATTTCTTAATGAAAACTTGCCTTCACCCTAATGTGAATTCATCCATTGAGGGTTAATGTGACATTTGGCAGCTACTTGCTGCTTCTAGTACTCTTTAAGACACATACACAGATTTGTTCTTGAAATTTAAAGATTGATGACTTGGCACATATGATGTAGCCTTGCATGTTCTCATCAATGCTGTTTTAGTAAATATAACTAATGAAGACTATTTATCCAAATTATTAATAGAGTAGACCACATTTGACATGCAAGAGCTGTTCAGGTTTGATTAACATCTTTAAAGACTCCCTGTTAAATGCAGTTTTTTGGGGAGTTTTTAGCAGTGTGACATGTTTTCAGCTCCGTTCGTGTTCTGCATGTTTCTCATCTCCCCTCCAAACCTTTTTGTTTGTTGTGTTTACTTAACATGGATCCTCACTTTATTTTTGAACGCATTCCGTCTTTTCTCTGTGTTCATGTTAATATAGAAATGACATCTATCGTGGAACTCTTTTCAGACCACTTCAGTTTTTCTGTAAAGTCCGGTATGTGACCTGAGCAGTTGCATGTGCTGCATGTGTGCTGCTAATCATATCATTCACTCCATCTCAAATCCAGACTTTCTAATGAAATCCTGCTGCCTTCCTGTCACCTCACAAAATCACGCATCACTTAGTCAATACGGGCTAAAGGATACACACATATTGTTATATCATTTCTACCTGTCTGCAGTAACTCAAATAACACATTGATTTTTGTCATGAGAAGCAATCCAGTAATTGATCTCTGTGCCTCTGATTGAATTTCTTAATCTTCTAGCCATATGGGAAAATTTATAGCTGATTTGTATTTAACATTTTACTGGGGAAATATAAGGGATTCATCAAAGATTGAATGCCTGCCCCTGGTATAAATCGAGGATAAATTGATTAAGTCACATAAATAACTGTTGGCACTCAGACAGCATATACCTCCGCCAAGGCCTCACACTCATGATTTTTTTGCCAATATAAAGTCAGACTTTTATGATTATTTCTGCCATTCTTCTAAATCTTAACATCATCACATTGGTGGTAGTTGCATGTTTCAACTTCATAAATGTGACCCTCTATAAGCATGTATTTGCGTGTTTGAGCCAATATATATACCACAAACATACACCTTACAGTACTGACAACCATTTTCCAAAACATGCTACTGGAGCAGTAAATAATAGAATTGTTTTTCCTATATAGTCAATCCAGTATGCTCTAAAAATCAATTTGTAGAGACTTGAAACGTGCTTGAGCTAAATAATCCATCACATCGAACATGATGTGACATCATCGACACCTATTAATGTTTTATTGAAGTAACCTTATTTATCTGGTGCTACACGGAGCAACTGTATGCCTCTGCCAGGAAATATAGTCCCAAGAGAAGATGGCTTTTATCGAGAAATAATAAAAAAAAAACCAAACAAACATCCCTTCTATATTCTGACTTACGTGTTAGCAGGCCAAACATTGACTGTTAACATTTTGAAAGATTAGGGGATATTACAAAGTAACAGGAAAATAAAATACGTTTTTATGTTTTGGAAAATGGTTGTCAGTAAGGTAACATTTGCAAGTAGTCGGTATGGTCCTTTAAAATCTTATCAACTGTTCCTTGATCCAAATCCAGCCTATCACAAAGTATCATCAAAGTCCCTGTGTTCCTCTTTGAGACAGTCGGACAAACACAGATGAAAAAATAACCTCCTTGGCAGAGGATGCGAGTGCTGGATATCAACACATTATGCTGATGTGTGTTTCATAACATAAAGAGCAGCTCATCACTGTGCATTATTGCTGCACAGCACTAGCTGGGCCAGGTACCCCCTCACCTTTTTATGAGGGTTGCTGAGCGTGGACAATAACCCGAGTTTATTTGGACAACTCATTTATCATAACAGCCGATGCCCCAAGGTGCTTGTTGCAACCACAAGGACAATGTGGGCCAAGCTCCAGTCAGCTTCAAACCCATCTATTCATCCTCATTATGTTAAACATGCTGGTAGACATATAGTCCAGCCAGAATCAGGCCAACCTTCCTGAAACCTCATTTTTTAATGGCTACAAGTGCAACTTTACATGGCACTTTGCTGGTACTAACTGTCACTATTGGGTGGGGATGAATATTCATGTGCTAGATAATGTTTTATCGTCAGGAATCTGCAAACTATAGCAATGCTGTGTGTCCGTTGCAGAATGTGCTCAGATCAGGTTCAAGGACAGCAGCTAGGTGAGGTGAGACGAGAGAAAATGGCTGTGGATGTGATAGCTTAGCAACGGATGCACACCTGGTTAAAAACTGTGGACCAGAGAAGAAGGTGTATGCATGCTGGCTGTGTAAAATGAATCGCTCTTTTATGACGCACGTGTACCTGTAGTATTCTTTAATTGGGAGTGGAATGTAAAGCACAGAGTGCACGGTTTAAAGTCAAGCATTTGCACATGAGCTATTTTAGTCGCACTAGTCCTTTTATAGTGGTTTAGCCAATGTAAACACGGTCTGTCCAGAGGCCCCAAGGCAATGAGATCAGACTGAAACCAGCTTTTCTCTGAAATCTTTCCAGGCATGGTGTTATGACGCTGCAGGCACTGTCAGAGTCCAACAGAAGATTATGGCTGGAGGCGATGGATGGCAAAGAGCCGGTGAGGAACTCTGACTGTGTGTCTTTGAAATTTTCATTTTGTTCTGCCTCCTGTTTGGCCAGTATGGTTTCTATTTGCTTGACATGACAACAATCCTGAAACTGAATTGTTTGTAACTGGCACCATCTTCTGGCTGGTTTGGTTTGGTCCAGCCTCACAAACAAAGAGCTTCGTTTGAGCACAAAGGGGAAACAGTGTCATCACCATGCACTCTCTTTAATTTTGTTGAAGTTCAGTTCCTTGACCTAATTATGATTTTTTGTAAACTCTCTAGATTTACAACCTTCCAGCCATATTGAGCAAGAAAGAAGAGAGTAAGTGTGTTTTCCTCCTCTTTCCATCTTTCCTCTTTTACTATAGTGCAGCAGCTTCAAATGATAATAAGCTTTAGAATTCTAATCCCAACGCACATATATACATATCAAATATATAATTTGTTATCTACATTCATGTCTACTCATTAACACAATTACTTGACATCTGCCCAGTCAGCTGACACAGTGGCGCCTGAGAGCATGGGGGCCATATCTTATTAGTCAGAGTACAAGCTTAGGGGAGAGCTTATTATTCCTGCGTGATGTGTGGTTAACCCAGAACAGTAATTGATGTGTCAACCCTATTCTTGTTTTGTATTACAGCGTATCTTAATGAGGCGGGTTTTAACTTTGTCAGGAAATGCATTGACCTGGTGGAGACGAGAGGTGAGGCATTTAAAGCCCAGCTTTCATCTATTAAATGATGTGAATGCAGCCTGGCTGTGATTATGCATAGCAATGCACTTAATTACTGTACATAGCATGTTACATTTGCATAGGTTTTACATGTTCAGAAAGTCTTTGTTCCTTGTTCCCATTCTTTTTCTTTTGTTTATAATTGTCATACAGGCATAAATACAATGGGATTATACAGAATTGGAGGGGTCAATTCCAAAGTACAAAAGCTGATGACCACAGTTTTTTGTAAGTAACTTTAATATCATAATACATGTGTATACCATACCTTTTCATATTTGCAGCTCAGTGGCGTAGAAACTACAACTGAAACTAGGAAGAAGGAGCAATAATTCAAAGCAAACTTTAATTATAAGGTTTTTAACATTTTCAGCAGTCTTACCTCTTGTCACAGTCTGATTGTGGCTTTCAGGAACTTTTGTTTATGAACAGCTCATCTGAGGTCAAATGTGAAGCTGAAACGACCAAAATGTAACCTTGCAAACTGAGGGAAGAGGTCCCCCTTGTGGTGGGATAGTGTAATAGCCACTCACATTACTTTATCATTACCTTCTTAGGTGACCCAAGGTAATCCAGTTTGCATATATTTCACACATCGGAGTAGAAAATGTCTGAGTGATTTATTGATGTCTCTCTCTCTCTCTCTCACACACACACACACACATGCACATGCACAGGCCATACACTCATGGACTTAATTTATGTCAGATTAGCCTGTTGAGTTTCTTTCTGCCATCAAGAGGTGGCCAAATTAAAATGACTGTACCTTCTACAATTGTGTGTAAGTGTTAACACGTGAAATGTTGAATTTTAGGGTGTATGTATCAACTCAACAATTGATTTTGAAAGATTAAGGGAATTGATTTTGAAAGATTAAGGGATTTGAAAAAGTAATAGAAAAACTAAAATATGGTTTTATGTTTTGGAAATTGGTTTTAAGTTATGTAAAATATATGCAGGTTGTATACTGTATATTGGGCTCAAACACACACATTCGCCAGTATAATCCTTTAAAAGTGGTATTGCACCTGTAAAGACACTGTTTATTCATTATCAACCCAACTCCTATCAAGCAAATCTAATAACTAAATACAAGAATGAAGGATAATTAAAAAAAAAATAATAATAATAATAAAAAAAAAATAAAAAAAAACAGCAACTATGAATTTTTCAATTAAATGGACTTCAAAATATCCAAAATCAGTTTTAAAGGTTTCATTGCATGTAGGACTCCTGGAGCTGATTTCTCCTTCTTTGTGTTTCCAAAAGCTCCCAGTAAAAGTCACTGATATTAGCATTGCAAATTTCAAGAGATTTTACTGTGGTTTTCTTTCTTAATGTCCCTCTAAAATGGCTGCAAGTTTTTCAGTGCTCACTTACTGTATTTGGGCTTTGTAATTACACTGTCTCCATCATACAGTTTACAGCTTAGACATGGAAATAAAAAAGAAAATGTGCTTCTAATAGCATCCAAGGCACCAGTGGATATGGACCTGGACCCGGAGACGTGGGACAACAAGACTATCACCAGCGGTCTGAAGAATTATCTCAGGTCAGCTTGCCCCTCCAGCTGCATCTCTTTAGCTGTCAGGAACCGTCATTACTGTCATAATGCCTCTTTGAAGCCTCCCTGGTGTTACTCACACATCCAGTGCTGTCGCTGACTCACAAAGGAAGGTGGCTGCATTCAAAAGATCCACGTCATGCAGAAAGAAAAGACAACTAACTGCACTTTTTTTCACCAGGTGTCTCTCTGAGCCTCTAATGACCTTCAGGCTCCACAAAGATTTTATCATGGCTGTCAGTAAGTTATAAAAAACATCCGTCCCTGTTATATAATCAAAAAACATACTGTATATAACATAATAGGAAAGATCTTTGTAGTAACTGCACTGCTCTGTTATAAAGAATATACAGTAAGTAGTGTAGGTATAGTTTCCTCAAATACATGACATAAATAATCATTCATTTACATCTGAGGTTTACAGTTGAAAACTTGTTTTAAAAAATCATGCGCACCAGGTACCATTAGATGAGGTAAATCTGATTTTGTACTTCTAAATTTGAAATTGTTCATCATAGTTTAGAAATTAAATTTGTATTCCATATTCTAAATCTCAATATAAGGTTTTGAAACTGAATTGAATCTAATCAAAATAAATCAAACCTGGAGTGACATTATACAGATTTCCTTGTTCTTATTTTCATTTAGGGGACTGGTTTTTAAAACCTTTGAAATGCTTTAATGTGAAAAAAACACACTGACCCACTTTTGCTTTCCCTTGCTGCTGCAGCGCTGTGCACACTGAGTGAAAATCAGCCATTTAGCTACTGTCTCATTAAGGGCCCCTGTTCTGATTGGCCAACTAAGACTGTGAAACACAGATGTTGGCTAACCTCTTATTGCATGACCCCTATAAATTCGGATTTTTCTGAGAAACTACATTCAAACGTGCATGTTTGACTAGTTCAACCATTTGTTTCTATTCATATTTCAATGAATAGTTATTAGCCAGAAAATATTGGTCTCAAGATGGGTTGAAATGGTTTCATCTGTTTAATCCGTTTTCCTTATTTCCCAGAAAATTGAAGAATTCAGTATAACTTGTACTGCGTGATACCACAGTTTTGTGAATCAAATTTTAATTTAATTTTAGTATTTAATTCAATCACAAATTCAGAATATGGAGTTCAATTTTAATATGATTCTAAATTTCAGATGTTGATCTGCTTTTACACAGTCAGAAGTTGTCATAATCATAAAAAATAAACAAAGATAATGAAGTTTATGTTATTTATTATGGTAATCCACTGAGCAGTCTGAGCACAGCTGGTAATTTATAGGATATTCTGAGATATTACCATGTTAGAATTCAAACTGCAGTTGATTAATGGCAGCTCAGTACATCTTGTGTTGGTATATCAGCCTGCTATCATTTTATTTCTCTTCCCAACAGAGTCAGATGATCAGAACTACAGGGTGTGTGCTGTCCATGCTTTAGTTCATAAGCTTCCAGAGAGGAACAAGGAAATGCTGGAGCTCCTAATAAAACATCTTGTCACGTACGTGTTCCGTAATGATTCAGTTACACTGCAGCCCCGGGAAAAAAAGAGCAGCTGTGTGACAGAAGATAAAAATGCTTCAGATAGATTAAATTCTCTTCACAGTTCAGGGATACCTTAATGCATTTACAAGTGTCTCTAAAACTGTCAGAACTTGGTAAAGAGTTTGCAGTATGGGCGTGTCAGCAGAGAAATTCACTTCTTTAATGGCCACGTTCTCTACCTGCACTGCAGCGTTTCCACCCAAAGCCAGGTCAACATGATGACGGTGTCCAACCTGGGTGTCGTCTTCGGGCCCACGCTGATGAGGTCCCAAGAGGAGACCGTGGCCGCCATGATGAATATCAAGTTTCAGAACATTGTGGTGGAAATACTTATTGAGAATTTCAACAAGGTAAGTGACTGATTAGCTTTGCAACATGTGCTTATAGCTTTCTCTGCATCAGCCAGGTCCTTGAATATATAGGCTTCTTATTAAAGATTTTGTATTCCAGAGGGGGTCAACCTACCAAAAAATAAGCTCGAGCAGTGGTTCTCAAACTTTCTGAACCAAGTAACACCTCTGAAACAAGCCACCAAATCTAAGTAAAAAGAAAAAGAAGAAAAAAAAGCAGAGTCAGTTGGCAAACCAGCAGGTGGTGCTTCAAATACCATCTGTGGTATTTGTATCACAGTTTGAGAACCACTGTTGCTCACTTCATTTCAGTGTTGTTTATTAATTTGAAGGGCTATCACAGAAAAATATGTAAACATTTCAGCACAGCAACAAGAGGAGTTTGGTTTGTCTGCAACATTCGCAACACAAATATTTCTAAATGAAACAAACCTATAATCCACATGGAATGTCCAATAATAATCCAAAGCTAAACACTGCAATAAGTTAGGACGAATCATTTCCCTAATAGTTGTAATTGTCAGTGTATTTCATCCAAAAAACAGTCAGCAAGTTGTACATCACTTACCTATTCACCACCTTTTTGTAGCTAGCAACCTAAATATCAGAGGATTTGAGTTATTCTAGCACAGACCCAAAGTGATTTTTTTTTTCTAAATCTTCATTATACATCACATTTTCTCCAACCGTGTCCCTCAGTTTAAAGAGACAGGCACTATAAGTGCTCTTTTAGAAGCTTTTCCATGTTTCTGGGGGAAATACTGGATTTGCTGTTTCTTAATATGAAAAAAAGGCTTTTGAATACACCACCACATACTTGGTTCCAGCAAAATATTGCCATCAAACCTTCATTGGTCAAAAGCCAGGCTCTTATTGTGATTAATAAAGAGATTCCAAAGTTGTGTTTTAGTAATCAATACTCATACTCTGCACCTCCAGATTTTTCACCAGCCTCCAGACCCCAACGTGCCACTGCCCCAGCCACAGAGTCGGCCTGGCCCTCGCCGGAGCAGGGCCATATGTCTGTCCACGGGACCCAGGAAGCCCCGCAGCATCTACACCCCAACGCTGTGCCTGGCAGATGCAGAAAGTGAGTACCACAGCAGGTCATCACGCCACTGTTTGCCAAAAACCCATGTTAATAACTCTCGGAGCTGTGTGCACGTTTATTAAGGGCATGTCACCCAATTTTCCTCACCTCATATTAGCTTGGTGTAAATTTTATTATTTGTCAATGGGAAAGCCAGCATAGCTTTCTTCTTAAGATCAGAATATACTTTATGTTAACAGATAGATTTTACTCTTCATTCACAGGACATCTTTTTGTTAGCAGTACCCAGAACATGAACGGAGCTCAGGAAAAGAGCGTTTATGTTTGCAGCTCTTTACACATGGAACTTTCTGCAAAAAGTTTTAAAATTACAGACATTGATTTCTCTTGGCAGATTTAAAGGTTTGCTGCAGGATTTTAATGCATCATCATCAAAATGTCAATGTCATGGGGAATGTTAAGGTTTTTTTTATTGCTTTGTTTAGTGTTGCTGCTGCTCATATGGACTGATTATAGCGTGTTCTTAGGAAATTATTTCTGCTAAAAAGTTTAATGTCAACACTGTTAATTTATATGGTATAAGCAATATTTTTACTTTGATCATTTTATTTTATGTTTTGTGTTTGTCTGTAAACTTTATGTCACTGCTGCATATCTTGGTCGGGACACGCTTGAAAAAGACATTTTTAATCTCAATGAGGTTAAATAAAAGTTAAATAAAATTTAAAAAAAAAAAAAAAGATATACAAATGGTATGTGTGTCTCACTCAGCAGGTTTTAATGAGGCCTGTTTGCCTGTTTCTGGTCCCTGCATAGGTGATACTTTCAGCAGCAGTCCAAGCAGCACCCCCATGGGCAGCATGGAGTCTCTGTCCTCCCACTCCTCTGAGCAGAACAGCTCCTCCAAAACAACCTCCTCCGTCCCCGGCAAGGACAAGTCACTCCTGGGCCTCCGCCGAACACCCTCGCAGGTCTCTAATGGTCTCAGGAGCACGGTATGTGTCAGCAGCCCCGAGTCNCCGCCGAACACCCTCGCAGGTCTCTAATGGTCTCAGGAGCACGGTATGTGTCAGCAGCCCCGAGTCCAACTCCAGGGAGGATACTGGACGTACAGATGGAGAGTCGGAGGACGCCCTCAGCCTGTCCTCGCTCAGTATCACCACCAGGCAGTCTCCCGCACCCAGGAAAGCCCCTCACTGCCTCGCTGACCTCAGACCAGCACCGCTGAGCCGCTCTGCTGCCCCCTCTCTGAAATCACTGCACATAACTGAAGGTAGATCTCTTACCTATCAAACCTGTGCTTGTTTTTGATTCCCTATTGATTTTTTTATTATTGACTTTATTGCCTTATGGCCTTATTGATTTTATAAATCAATAAGACCAGTTTAAGCTTGTTTTTGATTTCTATTTGATCCTATTTGATTTTCCTAGTTTATTGATTTTATTTTATTGCAGTAATTCAGTGGAAAAAGAAACATGAAATCATTTTTAGGAAAGTTCAGGATTCCTTCAAGACTTCATACTTTCAAAGACAGTTTCTTCTTCATTTTCACTATAAAAATTACGACTCCTATTTTTAAACAAGTAAAAAAAAATCTGCTAGTCCAATAAACTTATTTCAACATGTTCTTAATACAAATCAACTTATTTTATGAGAGAAAATAACAATCAACTTATTNACTTATTTCAACATGTTCTTAATACAAATCAACTTATTTTATGAGAGAAAATAACAATCAACTTATTTTAAGAGAATCAAAATAAGTTAATTTTAAGAATCAACTTATTTTGATTCTCTTAAAATAAGTTGATTCTTATTTTTACAACTTATTATTTTTACAACTTATTATTGATTATTGTTGATTCTTATTTTTATTTATGTTTTGTTGANCTTATTTCAACATGTTCTTAATACAAATCAACTTATTTTATGAGAGAAAATAACAATCAACTTATTATTTTTACAACTTATTATTGATTATTGTTGATTCTTATTTTTATTTATGTTTTGTTGATTCTCATTTTTGAACTTATTATTGTTGATTCTTATTTTTACAACTTATTTTGTCGATTATGAGTCGACTCGTAATCGACAAAATAAGTTGTGAAGACGGAGATTTTTATGATGTGTGCAACATTTAAACAGCTATATTTAACAGTGGTTACCTTCCTGTTTATTTCCTGACATTTGTGGTGCTGTGTGGGAGGATTTTAGTATCAGGTTTAGGAAGTTTCTTTGTGTACAGATGGGAGTTACAGTATCATTTTCATTTCTCCTTCAAGGCCACAGGAGCTGCTCTGGATCTGTTCAGAGTCTATCAACACCGGATCCCAAAGAGAGTTTGAAGCCTGCTGAGCAGCCAGATCTCCCACCAAAGCACATCATCCGCCGCAGGATGGACATGTCATTCAACAATGGCTACCAAAGACCTGGCTCAGTGTAATGAACCAAAATAAATGTCATTTGCTATGTAGCTATGCAGCTAATAATGATTATATCAAGTACAGCACTGATGCTTAGTGAAGTCTTACCTTGTAGTACATTTTTATTGTGTAATTCTGTTTAGGATAATTTACCTAATAACAAGAAGCCATTGAAAGCTTTTGTGTTACTAGATAAATGCCTCTGATATTTTCATACATATAAGGGCAATATGTATATGTAATGATTTATCTGCCTCTGGAAAATAGCTGCTGGTCGATCAGGGTTGTAAATAGTTTGTCATCGTATCTCTGTCTGTCTCTGTCCCCTCTGAGACTTCAGCCCGCTTCTTCACCCCCTTATGTGTACTGAGAACTGCGAGATCTCTAAGATCGGTATGTGTTAGGGGATTTATGCCTCTCTCCCTCTGGCGGGAGAGCTGGCTCTAATTACGCTCCGCCTGCTATGGGGTTGATGTGACCCAGCAGCAGCCTGCAGTCGTTCTCATGGGACAAATAGATTGGTTGACTTGTTATGTCTCAGAAAGCAGTCATATGGTCTCTCTAAAGTAGTTTCCTTGTGTAGCACCCACCCAGCATGACCCTGGGCTCTGTTGTCCCCTTAACTATGATAAGGGTCAAGTGCAGGCTTGTTATGTAGTTTAACTTACCTCAGCGTGTCGGTGAAGCCGAGCCTACCCAGAGGAAGGAAGCCTCCCACATTATGTTGTTACGCCTTGTTCTAAACAATGAGAAACTCTGGCAAGCCCAAGAGAAAGTTGACTGACTTCTTTTGGTGGAAAAGATTAAAAAAGCTTAGGCTATACTGTGTTTTATAGTGAAGACATGTCCATCTAAATTACAGTAATTTTCTGGAGTGTTTTGCTGAATCCATATCATCTGATCAAACCATTTTACTTTGATAGTATCATTTTCTCTCACAGTTTTTTCTGAATATGCAGATGTCATCCTTGACAAAACGAAAAACTAATATAATTTTTGATATTATTTCAGGGTTGCTGCAAGAGCGCTCCTTTTTGAAAACAGCCCTTCACCACAGGCCGCTCCAGTCGGAAGGTACAGCAAAACATGGCTCATATGCAATAACTTCAACATTTGACTATAATTTCTTAATTTTGTGGTTGCTGAATTTGTAGAAATGCCAAGGCGATGTATTCCTGTGAGGCAGAGCACAGCCATGAGCTCAGCTTCCCCCAGGGGGCGCACTTCTCAAATGGTAAGCACATTCAAATCAAAAATCCTGCTCCAGTTGATAGTTACTTTACTACCGAACCGTTTGTAACAGAAGAAATTCCATCTTATGTGGGCTGATACATTTTAGCAGAGCAAACAGACGGCATATTGTGTGGTGAAGACACACGGTGAAGACTTAACTGATTCGCAGCGTTAGGCGAGATATAAAATCATTTTGCTCTTCATGCGACACCCCCATATATGTTGCTAAAATCCAGACAGCTTCAGAACGTTTTTTACTGCCTCTTTCCTTGGACATGACTTGGCACACAACCAGGGCAGGCAGGTCACTGTAACCTGGTGATGGAAGGCACTAGCGCCTGTTCCCTGGTAACACAGCCGGCGCAGCCAATCCCAGCAAACGTCAACAAACTCTCCCTACCATTTACCAGCCTGCACGGCTCTTTTATTGCTTGCTGACATTGATAGACCATCCTTCTTTCAGCGTAACTTTTAACTGATCTTCCTTTAAAGCTGCTCTTTCATGTTGCGTAAGCGAGGTGAGCTACAGTAAGACTCAAAGAGCTGATTTTAAAGACCAGTTTGACTCTGAGAGCGACTCAGTCTGCTGTTAATGTTGGTTATTCTGGTCAGTAGCAAGAGTAGTTTTTGCTGTTCGGAGGTTATGTAAGCAAATACTGATCTGCACACTTAAACACAGCTTACATCTGCCATTCCAATACTTAAAATCTAGTTACGTTTGATCAAAAAACACCAAATTTCACTCTTGTCTTCTCTCTCTTTCATTTTTTCTTTTTGCTGATAGTCTACGCCTCGATTGAACCAGGCTGGCTCCAAGCAACATACGAGGGAAAAACAGGTTTAATCCCAGAGAATTATGTTGTCTTCCTCTAACAGTCTGGTAAACCAGATACCATCTTTTTCATGGTATCCATGGAAAAAAAATAACATGTGGTGTGGTTGATTGTTGTAGTAGTCATGTCATTGTAGCATATGATGTTTCTGCATTGTGTGCATTTTAAGTTGAAATCAAGCAGGCCAGTGATATTTTAATGCTCAAAGTCCTTATTTGTCTGCAGCTGTGAAATTTTGGGAAATTTATAGAAAAGAAATATTTCCACATATGACATGATCACTATTTACAAGATGTAGATATATTACCCATGGACTGCACTGATGTTTTTACTTCCAATATTCACCTACAGGAGAATCACGATAATCACATTCAATTTCACACCGTTTATTCACAGAAATATACAGTATTATCTATCTTCTAACCTCAACACTTTCATGATGTCAATCTGCAGAAACATTTTGTAATTATAACTATTATTTAATAACATATGATTTAGAACATGGATACAGAATCTAGCAGGAAGGTCACATGGGTTTGCACCTTAACTTTAGCGGTTTGGTCTGCGATCGTTTTTCAGCCACTGAACCCAGTGCACTTTGTAGTTATATATGAAGTATGATGCTGCACATTACTGTTAACACGTTCCTCTGTAGTTGCTAATCAAAATATTTACCTCTTATAACTGTGTATTGCTATAAATTATCACATCAGATGTATTTCTTATGTAAAATTGTTTTTATGATGTCAAATGCTCCATGAGGTGGACCCTTTAAAGCTGGTTGTGGTACTGTACTCACTGGTACGCTGATGTATTCATGACAACTTACTTTTTTTTCCTTCACTCAAACTAGATATATATCTGATTATATTATGTTAAAGATGTCATTCAGTATTTAATTTTCTTTTACTGTCATTACATTCCTGTAAACATGTTATCCAAAAGTTTGATTTAGTGGTACTGTTTCAACAAAGGGTAGAAGAAAATGATCCAGCAGTTCAAACTAACAGAGAAATGTGTTCAAAGTAAGACTTTCTCTGAGGTATGAAAATGTACCAAAGCATCTGGGATCTCACATCTGCCAAGATCAGGATGTTCTTTTCCATTTACATTTATGAAAACATCAGGTGGCCTTGACGAGTGAATGGCACAATACTCCCCCCCCCGATTAATTTGCAGGAAACTTATCTATATCCTGATTATAGAACATTTGTCATTTTGTTTCTGTCAGCTCATTTCCTCCCAATTGTCTACTTACTGTAGTGTGACTTGTCCAAAATAAAACAGTATGATTTTTAAATTATGCTGTGGTCTAAATTCTTTTAAAATTGGGTTTAGCTGCACATTTTACATGTTGTATTGCGTGAGAATTCACTGTAAATATACTGAAAATACATGTCTATCTTTCTGTTCCTACTTGCTCAGTTTACAGTGGGAAGAAAAAGTTATTGAACCCTTTGGATTTTTTTTTTTTTTTTTTTTTTTTTTTTTGATTCCCTCATTAATTATTCATTGTCTCCAAAGTCACAATAACAAATACAGTCTGCTTAGCGCTTTTATGGATAACAGTGAAAACAACAACTAAGACTTTTAACATCGCTATTGTCCTTTTGCTTTGGTCCTAATCAGAATTGCTACAATATTGTATTTCCCACTTTTATATCTAGGTAAATCTTTGTTGATAGAGCTGTATATAAGCTTTATGCTTGTAAATAATGAAACAAGGAGGAAAATAAGAGATCAGTTAGCGGGTAGGAATTAATAAGTTATTATACTTCATCCTTCTCGTTTTCAGAAGTTTTTTTGTTTACTTTTGTTTGTTTTATTTATTATATTGTCTTGTCTCAAATAAATAATGAATCAAAAAAACAAACAAAAACACTGGTTTTAATTCCTTTTCACACAGGAAAAAAAAAACCCAATCAACTAAAATAAAGCAAAGGTCACGTGAGAACAGTCCCTCTGCTGATTGGTCAGAAATGTCAAGGAGCGGGAAAAATCAAAATAGGAAAATGTTGTGGGATGCTTTCCGAGTCATAAACATAATTTGGACCAAGTAATAAAACAAACTGTGGCAACAGAAGCTGAAATTTGACGGCAAGACAACGCGTTAAAACTGCCTAATGTGAAGAAGACGTGCTGCCTCCACGGCTGGAAAAGGAGAATGGAGCGCTTTCTGAGTACATGCTAACATCCAACATGCTAACATCCAACATGTTCATCTGAAGATGTTTTAAGTAAGTTTGATATGTTTCGACAGTTTCATAGCATTCGTTTAAATTTTTATGGCTAATCAAAAGTGTTTTATGTTAGACGCGTTTAACAGTTTTAAAGGTGGTTTTGCATTATGTTTGAGCCCAATAAATACTACCTGCAAACACATTACATTACTGCCATCTCCCAAAGCACACAACTGGACCAGTACATTTTTATATTGTTTTCCGACTTTACAGGCAGCCATTAATTTCTGTTCATTCCTGTACACTTTAAAAAAAAGATCTAGAGACTTGAAACTTGCTTGGGATAAGTAATCCATCACAATGAAGCACAAATCATTATTATTTTTTTGTCGAAGTTACTTAATTTTAGCATTTCAAGGCAGATAAAGCGCAGGATGGTCTGAGAATAATTCCTAGTGGTGCGTTCAAGTGCTACGGTAAAGAACTGCCAAAAAAGACGTAACATTCAACTGTCGAACTACATTGTAACCACAACCTATAATGCTGGGAACCTGCACACAGAAGACAAACAATTATCCAGCATAGGTTTTTGTATTTTTTCTTTCTTTTCTTTTTTTTTAAACGGGGAAATTAGATAGATGATTGCATTCAAGAGGCAACAAAATCATTTATGCTAATTTTAGAGCAGTAAGACATGGAGCTCAGAAGTACTCTATGCACTTTTGTACTTAAACATTAACCAGAGGCTGACCAGTCTGGATCATAAATGATTGTCATTAGTTTAGGCAGAAAATAGTTGTTTATGACTTGAGATCACCTTTAGTAAAGAAATCCAAGAATTTCCAAAGGGTTCACTAAGTTTTTGTTGCCAATGTAGATTTTAATCTTGTATGCCAAGGATAGCAGCTAGGATTAGTATATTTCTGATTATCTTTAGTCATTTAAATATTCACTTTTTGGAAATATTTTATTCCCATCTTTCCATTTTCTCCTCCCTGGAGTACAGTAAGTGCAATTAACCAGTTTGCCTTTGAAGAGCTATTAAACCTAAATGAATATAATTAGCAATAGTTTTTGTGCAAAGTTTTAATTTCTATTAAAATCCCCTAAATTAGAGGCTTTTCTACATAACCAAAGTAAAATTATAAACTCTGTATCTCCACGGTCGGTCAGTCAAATATTAATAATGTGAAACGTGGAAACACCAGATTTTAGGCGCTTTACACAGAGGAGCTTTATTGATTGATCCCTCTGGTTTTTTTAATATTTGAGATATTTCTCTACTAAACATCTTACATTTTTTTTTAAAGCTATAACAACATTTTTCTGTTTCACCTTGTAAAGTAAAAGAGGCAATTTGGCACAGTTTAGCTAACAGAGTACACTGGTGAAGAGTGTGAAGAATCCAGTAGGTGTGAATTGAATAATCCAGTCACAAAATATAATCCCTCCCCAGAGTCATGACGTCTGTGCTGGTATCGTCACTTGGTGTGGAATAACAGTGGCCTCACCATGCCTGCCAAGACCTTGGGAAGCTGGGAGGCAATGACTTCTGACATCATCTCTGGAAACTCCACTTTCATGGCATCAGCTTGGATGAAGGTGCTCAGACAGAACAGGTTGACCTTCTTCACGATCTGTCCAAAAAGAGGTTTGTCTTAGTTATTCTAAAAGTATAGTAATAGATGAATTACAACTGTCATACTCAGTCCTATAGGGAGTGTACATCATGCATGGAGTCCATCAGTTTGGTGAGGTGGTAGAAGCGCTGTGAACAGGCCACCATGCCTTTCTCCTTCTTGTGGATCGCCCTGGTGAGCTCCTGAATGTAGCTTTGTCTCATTTCTTCAAATACTGCCTGACTTCTGAGTCCTTCAAGAGGCACTGAAAGCACATATGACACATTGTTATTTTTCATTGAGTCTGGCTTTCATTTGCATCTGAAAAGCTGCTCCAAAAAAGTTCTTCGCTAAACAGGAAGTGAAAAATATTTGGGCCAAGCCTGACAGTTTTTTTTTAGTTGTTTTCAGAAAGTTCTTGATTTTGCAAAAATCAACCAAAAAAATCTATCTACAACAAATGATTGATTGTTGAAAGTTCTTAATTTTCCAGAAAATTCTATAAATTACAGAAAAGTCTATAGAATCTACCCAAAAGAAGAGAAATATTCTAAAAAAAAAAAAAAAAAANAAAAAAAAAAAAAAAAAGGTTGATTTTAGAAATTGGTGAAATGCCTTGTTTCTTAGAATATAAAGGTTTCCATCAGAAATTGCAATCACGTAAAGAAGAATTTTCCAGAATCATGTTTTTTTTCTTAATATCTAGTCTTTTTTTTTTTTGTTCTTTTTTATTAGAATTTTTCTAATTTTTTTCTCAGATTTTTTTCAGACTTTTATTTCTGCAGTTTTTCAGAATCGACAATTTCAGTAAACAATAATTTATTGTAGTGTTTTTTTTTGTTGTTGTTGTTTTTTTTTCAAAAAACATTTACTTATAGAATTTCTTCTCAGATTTTTTTTTTTTTTTTCCTGGAATCAAGAATTTACAGGCTTGTTATTTGTCCTGTCTTGTAAAAAAAAAATTTACAGTGCAGCTTTAAAGGTGTCAAATGAAAACCAAAAATGACTTAAGGCTCCAGAAGATTTATTGTAGAGAAGCAGATTATATTTCAATAATTTCTCGACACTGAAGTAAGCAATAGGTTTTTAGGTTTTATAGGATTTAATGTGCGTGCCAGTTAACTGCAGTAACATGCTGGCTTATCAAAATGGCTATTTTTAAAGGTGAGTGTCGAACTGATTGATAAAAGCTGGTACATAACTTATGCCATATTCAGTTCAGTTCAGTCAAACTGCACAAGTACAAATTCTCACTTCCAAAGCTTCACATCTCTGTTTGCAAATATGTGTTGAGAGTGGTTAGCGCAAACCGGAAGCTCAACAAAAGCTGAAGTGAAGGCTGATTCTAGAGGGACGTTTTCCTGTCTTTTACCTGTATTGAGTAATATTATGACTTTCATGCAGAGAAACTCCTCGCGGGTCACTTGAAGATTTGAAAACTCCTGAGGGATAAACTGCATTGCCAGGCAAAGGTCGTAAATTGGAGATCTCCTCATTTGTTCCCTGACAGAAAAAACCCCAAATGTTTATGTTTGCGAACAGTTAGGCTTTTTATCACACAAATCTTAAATATTAAAAGTTAACTCAGTCCTTGTGTGATTTATGCTACTTACTGGTTAAGAACCAGATCAGGTGCAAAGTATAAATATTCAGTAGTGACGTTCTGAAAGGAGCGCCACCCAAGAGAGAACACCATGAGGTTCATCCAGGAGTACTGGATGAGGGTCATCTGATCATTGATGTGTAGGTTACGAAATCCTTAGAAATAAGAAAAAAAAAAATATGTCAGACCAATATTTAATTACCTCTGCTAAGGAGGTTTTGTGATCACTGACATTTGTTGGTTAGTAGGATATCTCAAAAAGTTATGGACAGATTTGGATGAAAATTGTGGGACACAGAAATAATGTCAAAAGGAAGAATTTGAATTATGGAGGTGAAATTATACTGATGAACCTGATGTAATATCCATTTTTATATTTTAGCCTATAACTTTTAAACTTAAGTCATAGAATCAAAATACTTTTTTCTTGGATTTGATCTATGCAGTCATATAGGCCACATCTTTTTTTCGCTAACTATATTTTGCACCATTTTGAATTTTTTTCTAAAACCGTTTTTTGTATCTTCTACAGTTGTGGCTCAAATTTTGCAAGCAGAATGTCTTGGGTAAAAAAAAAAAAAACTAAACTTAAAGGCTGACATTTTGGAGATTTTTACATGACCACAGTGAGCTTTATGTTAAATGTAAAATCTGAGTTTGCAAAGTAAGAAGTAACTATAGCTGTCAGATCAAGGTAGTAGAGTAAAAAAAAAGAAAAGAAAAAAGTGCAGCATTTCCCTCTGAAACGAGGAGTAAAGGATAAGGTCTTTCAAACGGTAAACTAAAATACAGGAACTTCTAAACTGTACAGAGTGATGTACTGTAATAGTACAGAGTACATGTACTTAGTTACTTTCTACCTCTGGTCAGAATGTTTTTTTTACAAATATACCCAGCATATTGGTTTTGGCTCAGTTTATAGTTTTTAATGCCAAAGATTTTATAAAATCTCATGTCTTCATTGCATTACAAAGAGGCCTTGTGTCTCGGTTTTATAAGGCAGAGAGACGTTCGGTGAAGCCTGCCCGTGCATGCCCATGGTGATGGACTCTGGCGATAAGTCAGAGCCACACATACCTGGCAGAGACTTGGACCACTTCACAATCCACATCAGCTGCTTCTCACATAACCTGTTGAGGCTGCTGAGCAGGATGCTGGGGATGTCGGGCTGGGAGCCCTCACTGCCACAGCACACCACTTCTGGTTCAATATTTTCCAGAATAGCGATGATCTGTGGGGAGAACTGCACCTCGTGGATGCCCTGTATGCACGACATAGAGGTCAAGGCCTGGTTGTCGCCACCGGAAATGGCCAAGTAGGACTGGAACATCAGGGACGGGGCCAAACCCAAGGCCTTCAAGGCCCCAAAGCGCTTCAGCTTTCTGCCTGTGACATGAATACAAGGTCATCAGAGTCTCAGTATCCAAAGGCAAATCACAATTTAAGTGATAAAATTATATGATACATGTTAAAAAAAAAAAAAGGCTTACAAATTTTTTTTTTTCGATTAATATTGGAATGAAGTTTGACTTGGTTCTCCATTAACAAATTAGTTGCATTTCTACTTAAATGATCTCATTATGGGTGACAAGGAAATCCAAGCAAATGGTACCTCCAAGCATCATCCCTGCTTGGTAGCACTTTCGGAGGCGGCACGCAGGGCAATTTTTCCTTCTGATTTTGTCCACAATACAGTCATTTCGCCCAGCGCAGAGATAGCTATGATGACCTGTTGAATGAAATAGCACCAACAATGTTCAAACTCAAGCATCTGAGAGACAAGAGGCACATAATAAGGGGGGGGAAACATTTAATGGCTCCTGACTGTTATGGCCACTCCAGTCTAGATTGAGGCAGTGTTCTGAGAAAAGATCAAAAGAAGAGAATTAGATAGAGGCAAGGCTGTGAGGACAGAGTGACACGGCCATGAGGAGACATAGTGACTCTTATGTATCTTGCATTGCAAGATAACAAGAAAAGCACCCAACGCGAAGAACACGGTGAACACTTTTTTCAATGTGATACTACTGTTAATGAACTTTAACAAATACCCAAAGAAGGTCAGTTACATTTAATGTTGCTAATTCCTCTTTAATGGATGTAACCCACTTCAACTGTCCTCTATAGCAGATCATATGCATGACTTAAAATGTAAAAACATTGCATTAGAGACTTGAGAGGCACGGAACAGTTTGGAAATTAACTGAGTCCATTTTCCAGAAATGGGTGAGATGTTTATCTTTTCTCACCTTCAACTGCTCTTTTAAAAAAGACTTTACAGCTCCCACAGGTTAAGACTCCATAGTGGCAACCAGATGCCTCATCTCCACAGATCACACACAGTCTCTGCTGCGGCATTCTGAGGGAAAAAAAAAAACACAGCTGAGCTCATCTGTGGATCTCATTTATGTGGCAACTGAAAATAATAGAACGCCTTTATGTTGACTTTAAGTTGAAGTTAAAAATTGACTAGATGTTCTCATTCTCTTTCCAATAAAAATAAACAGGCTTCTAAGGTTTTCAGAGATGATATTTTTGATGAAGTGAACTGACTGATAAAATGGGACGAATTTTTTTCCACTGAGCTCATGGTCAAAAGTAGACTGGGATTCATAAATGGGGATTTTTGCCATGGAATATAATCTGTCTGCGATGAATCACTCTCTTGAGTTGTTAATCATTAATTAAAGATTTGGTTTAGGCCTGTTAATCTGCTGTCTACATTTTAAACACCAAAAAAGCTCAGAGAAACATTCAATAATTATTAATATGAGATGAAAACTTTGCCCAACAAGCTCATACCCGGAGAAGGCGGAGTAAGGTGAAGGGTTCCTCTGAGACAAAGCGGGGTTTTGGNGCTCATACCCGGAGAAGGCGGAGTAAGGTGAAGGGTTCCTCTGAGACAAAGCGGGGTTTTGGAGCGCCTCATAGGCGCCTTGTTGGAACGGGTCCTCGGGCCCACCTGCGGACCAGAACTGAGGCTCAGCTGGAGAAATCTGTGTCGTCCAACGCTGATGTTTATTTTTGTACATCGGTAGCTGACAGACTGCGTTGGCCACTGGATCGAAATTGACTTTGCTGGATAAAGCGCACCTGGAGTCGGTCCTCACCTCGGACTGGCTCAAGTCTATGAGGAAGCTTGGAGAGGCTTCCAGCGCCGATCGAGACCCCGCAGCGGCTGGTGTGAAGCTAGTCGATTCCCCTTCACCAAGCGCCAACTGCNGCCGATCGAGACCCCGCAGCGGCTGGTGTGAAGCTAGTCGATTCCCCTTCACCAAGCGCCAACTGCTGTTTCCTGCTGGGATCATAGGTGTCAAGAGCAGGAATCTCCGATGATGGATCGAAGTTGGGACAAGGTGTGTCCATGATCACCGTTGGCTCCTTTTCATCTTTGATGAATTTACACACTCCCGATGTGGAGGAAAGGCGTAAACTTTCCGATGCAGCCACATTCGCTCTGGGAACTTTGGAATAGTCCTCCCATGACGCAGTCTCAGCCTTCAGATATTCATCAGCGCGATCATAATACTTCGCAGCGGGTGAACCGTCGACCACGTTGCAGTCCTTGTAAGTTTCACCGTCGCCACTTGAGCTCGAACCGTGTCCCCGCAGTGTGCCGAAGGTTCCAAAATTACGTACAGAGGAGGACGTACAAGCCAGAGACTTTACTTCTTTAGATAACTTTGTATTACTGTATCCAGCTTCAGTTAAGTCACTTACTCTTGTATAGGTAGAATCAGCGATGGAAGAGGTGATGGTGTTCATTCTGCCATTTATTTTATTTTCCATTTCATGAAGGGCGCAGCGCCAGGAGGCTGCAGCGCGCCTGGAGACTGGGCGGTGTGTGAGGAGTTGAGGCTCAGCAGAGACCTTCCTGTAATCCTCCTCCCCGTCGATAAAGGCTATGGCTTACTTGCTTTTTTTTTTTTTTTTTTTTTNTTTTTTTTTTTTTTTTTTTAATTTCGCAGGAGACTATTCCTATGAATCACCAGCCGCTCTCAAAAAGAAGGACAAACTATTTGTGCTGGTGATGAGAGATTCAAATCTGTAGTTCTTTCAGAAAAGTTTGATGACATTTTAATCACTGTCAACCATATTTCTTTTTGATGCCTATTTTAAAGTTTACTTTCTCATAGAATGTATTTAGTTTCTTATTAGCTTAACCATCTGCAGTGATCCATGTAGCTTTTGATGCCACAAGAATGAAGGAGTGCAGTGTAACCAATGAGACGACTTCTCCATGCTCTCCGTCCTGCTTATGAATGATGTGACCTGGCTACATTTTTGGCCATGTATGAGGGCAAATTAAATTTGGTGCCTTTGGAAATTGGCAGTAATCACAATCCTACCTCTAGATTAGAAATTATTCCCAAACTCTCCCAAGTTCATCATCACCACTTCTGACTTCCACTACAGGTCAAGACCATATTGTGATGCCAAACTGAAGAGGATGAAACAGCTACAGCTACTAATACAACATCCAGTCTCAGCTTTTACAGATTAAGCGAATGGGGACAACAAAATATTCCTTAAAACTCCTTAAAGTGATATGGAGAGTTATCCTGAAATAAAGATAAGGGAGTTTGAAAATCAGCTCTTTCTCAGGTTGTACAAAAGATGATCTTCACATTTCTTATATTGCCATTGTGTACATTTGCATTTTATAATGCAAATTTCACATGTGGTGCTGTGATAATTTTTCTCTGTCAAGTAAGATAATGGGAGAATTTATGAAAAAAAAACCTGTAACTACACAGTATCCCACTAAATAATCTCCATGATAATTTAAGATAATTCGTAAAGCTTTCCTTATGTTAATCAGCACGTTTTATCCCGTTACTGACACATTGTTGTAAGGTGTGTCTCAGGTAAAAACCAATGAAGATCAGTGTGTTAATGAGCTGCTTCTTAATTAAGAGTCACGCTTTACCGCTTCCTCTGGTGCCAAAACTGAACTGACAAATAAGCAAAGAAAACCTAAATTCTCTGTTTTACATCTCCACATTTTAAGAGAGTGACACTTAAGAGTCAGGCACATGGGAGGTAGGTGTGTGTGTGTGTGTGTGTGTGTGTGTGTGTGTGTGTGTGAGAGAGAGAGACAGAGCATGTGGTGGATGAGGCTCGAGGAAGAGCTGCAGTGCCACGAGAATGTCAGATTGGATCAAAACTTGCCATTTAAATACAATGTCTGATCAGCTTAATGGGCTTAAATATCAAATTTATTGATCACTAACGTTAGAAAAATACAGTTTAAAATGCCACTCAAATTTCATATCGCATAAATTTACCACCAGACTGAAATGTGTTTTATTTTTATGTGTGAAGGTGTGTGTTATTAATTGCTTCCCCAACATGCAAGTAAGGAAATACCATAGTACTGCGTCTTTCAAGACAAATACTAAAAGATGCCAGTACCAGGTGTTAATGAATGAGGGACATGGTTATGTGATGATATTTGCCCTTATCAACATGTTAAGTCTGGCGCTGTTTTATGGTTTTATGAATTGCCCCCCCTCCCCGTTTTTACTGTGTATGTTGCTTGAGTACATTGGCAGTCTATGAAGTGCAACATTTATCTTATACCTTCTGTCTGGAGCTCTTTATCATTTCTTCAGCTCACTCTGTGATAACAACACAACGTGTGAAAGCTTAGTTTCCTCTGTATTTCTATTTTCCCAGGGTATCCCAGTAGGGAGGGTTTTATTATTTAAGTGGGTTGGCCTAATCGGGAATATGGATGCTGCTGATGCATGTAGTTATCACACACACACGCAGGCCTTGACTGTATCTCCTGCGTCATTAGTTTGACATTATCACAGGAGATTCACATGGTCGTCTATTAGCATGATTGTTTTATTTTTATATTAACATGATGTGTTCTTCAAACACAGTAATGGCCTACTTTTTCAGGAAAAAAAACCTTTCATCTCTAAATGTGATACGTAAAAGGCTGGTGGTGACCTCAGATAGCCTTCTTTTCTTATGTAATACCACCTGCAGAATGTGTTTTCATCTACTTATCAGTTAGACTGCATGAAGGCAGCTGCTGGTGCTCATGTCGAAGCAAAAACAGTTTTATTCCACCTTCTAATGTTGTTTTCCCACCTTTCATGATATTCATCTTAAGCAAAAATTTATATTTTTGGCTTTTTTTTTTTTCTGGTTATTTGTTTCATATCTGTTCAGAGACTGTAGGTGGCCTGACTGTAAGGAGGAGAGTCGATTGTTTACCTGATACGTCAGATTGCTCTAACATTTGTTTTGTTGCACAGCAACAAAGAAAAGTAATGCCTTGAATTAAAATGGGATTTTATTGTCATGTTACAGATGAAACTGATCTCATAACTAAGTATGCACAAGAAGTTATCAGAGGTTATCCCAAAAAAAGGCATTTATTTTCAATGTTGTGTCTAAACTTGGTCACTTATGACATGAGTGTAATTTTCCTCAGAATAGTTTCTTTACACCAGTTGCAAAAATTACATCTAAACCAAAGCATGTAAACATGGTAACAGATAGTGTCATCATAGTGAATATGACTAAAGGAGCCTGTTAGTGCCACCGTGTGGTTAATGTATTCTACAGTTACAGAAACAAAGAGAATTTAATTTACATCAAAAGAAAAAAAATCACCAATATTATATTTAAGATACTGAATAAAAACAGTCTGTAAAAGTTTGTTGGTAATAAGTTAAGCCCATGTTCAACCCTGACTAATAAGTAAATACCACAAAAGAAAAATACTCCACTGTAATTAAAATCTTACATAATAAATTCTACTGAGTGGTAAAATTTGCTCTTCAATCAAAAGTTAATGTACTCATTATAAATAGTGTTTTGTGTTATTGTTTGGGCAGGATATAAAAGGTTTTTCAACCAACTGTGAATTAAAAATTTTGGAGATTTTTTTGGAAAAAAGTAACGAAACTTTTGGAATGAAACAGTAAAAATCCCCAAACATGAACATATGAGGTTCTTTAACCAAGAATGTAAATACAAGGTTTTTCATTCCATGGGGAGTTTTTATGCTTTCAGGTCAGTTGAAGGATTACATGAATTACAAATTTCACCAACATCTTTTCCTTTCTGAAACTCTTCAGATTAAAACGTTTATACCTGGCAATAGCAATATTTTATGAGCTTATATTAAAATGTTAAGTTTTACTTTGCAAAATAACTCAAAATCAAAATTATTTGTATTATTTGTATAGCCCAATATCATCATATGTTTCGAAGGGCTTTACAAGCCTACACAGCAACACTCCTCCCCAGAGCTCTTTAGGAAGACATGGAAAAAATATTAACATATAAGGAAAAAACTGGAAGGAATCTCAGGTGAGGCAGTTTAAACAGATACATGCCCTCCACAAAGATCAGGACCTTTGCTAAATAAAAGCAAAATGGCCTGCAAAAAAACAAAACCAAAAACAAAAAAAACATGTCTTTATTGTTTATCCTCTTGAACTTTCATTCGAAATATTAACAAAAATATAACTTTTAATTAAAGCAACCGAAAGGAAAAATAAATTCTTATAATGAAACACTCAGGCTGGTGACGTCTGATTATAGTTTTGGAGACTTTCTGCCCCCAAAGACCCAACTAACGTCTGCAGTTCTCCAGCTGTGATCCTCTGAAACTTTTTGACCTCAGACCATCATCATCATCATCATCATCATTGTGCGTGGAGTCACTATACACACAGCCTCTTCCAGCCCACACTGAGAAAAATATTTGTTTCATGATGAATATTTCTTTTTCCTGTCAATTATTTTACTTTCATTAAAGGTTATATTTTTGTTAATATTTTCAATGAAAGATCAAGAGGATAAACAAAAAGCCTATTTTTTACATCCCATTTTGCTTTTATTTACCAAGGGTGCCAATAGATGGGAGGTAAACAGTTACAAAATAAGAAAACAAAAATGTAACAAAAACGATCCAGTAAGATAAATAATAACTACAGTCTTCAGGTAAGAAATATGATATTCATCTCTGAAATGTAGTGTAGAAAATACAAAGGAAGGACTAGAGGAAGGTGCCTGAAGTATGTAAATAATATACTGAAGCTACTTTTCACACCTGCTCAGTAAGACAAAAATGGTGATGTCTATTGCATTTCCAGTGCCAATAAATGCATCTATAATATTTACAGATTTTGGGGAAGGAGTTAATTTGTGTCTCTGTCCATGTTTCCTCTCAGTTCAGTTTCTGCCGAGTGTGCAGGGCTTCTCCCAGCTGCCTGATCAGCTCCGCCAGCATCTCCGTATTGTGGTTCTCACGCTCCAGCAGCTCGAACCGCAGACTGGAGATGTCCTGTTTCATCTCCTTCAGTTCACCTGTGGAATGGTAAGAAAACTAGCTTTACATGTTGGTGCATGAAAGAAAAAAAAAGGAATAATATCAAACAAGGACAACCCACCTTCATTCACTTCATCTTGTTCTTTATCCCGCTGTGCTTTTAAAATGTATCTTTTGATGAGGTGATTCATTATCTTCTGTGTGATAAAGATTTAAATTTTAGTGAGTCTTAAACTTGACAGGCTAAACCTGAAGAGCAGTTGTTCACATATTAATAAGAAAATCCTGTCTGAGTGCAGAAATCACACTGTCCTTATATACAGTAACAAGATATAGTTATTGAACCTTTTGGAATTACCTGGATTGATGCTTTAATTACTTATTAAATTCAATTTGATCTTTATCCAAGTTAAAATATTAACAATATAAACACATTTTACATGAACTAAAGATCCACCAATAATCCTACTTTTAAATGCTTATTTTGAGATTATTATATTATTTATATTATCATTCATAGTCCAGGAAAAAGTATGCAAACGTTGAGTCAAAAAACTGTAAAAACTCCTTCAGCAGTGATAACATCCACCAAATATTTCCTGTATCTGCCGATTAGACAACAGTGAGGAGGAATTTAAAATCATTCCTCCCTACAAATGTCCTTCAGCTCATCAATATTTCTGGGATTTCTTGCACAAAAAGACATGATCAGGCCTGGAATTGGCCATTCCAAAACACAAATGTTCTTTAAACTCTTCTGTTGATTTACTTGTGTGTTTTGGGGTATTGACTTGATGCATCAGATGATACACTCCTTTAACATTTCCTAGAATCATTTGGAATTCGTTGTTCCCTCAGTGCCTGCATGCTGTCCAGGCTCTGAGGCAGCAAAGCAGCCACAAACCATGATGCTCCTCCATGCTTCTACTCACAGGAAATTCTCCTGAAGTCTTGTAAAGCATCCTGTCGCTCTTTTTGAAACTTCAGAAATAAGCACATTTTTTTGTAGCATTTCTCTCGAACACGCATGACTTCTTCAAGCACGGAATCACCACTTTTTTTTTGAGTGCCTTGGTTTCCTCCGTTTTGCCATGAACACCATTGTTGTTCAGTGTTTTAGTCTTTAGAGATGCTTTATTAGCCTTTTCCAACTTCATGAATCTCTGCAGAGAAGAGCACAAAGTCACTAACCAGACTTTGTGCCTTTTTTTTTTTTTAAATAAAGCAGGACACCAGTATAATCCAGAGCTCTAATCTCAATCTCATCTGACTCTAATGAACTTTTGAAGAAGGCTTTAAACCAGAGGTTCACTTACTTTTTAAAACCAAACTGTGAATTATTATTTTTTAATTGTTAGGACTCAAATAAACCATATTTGATGAGGCATAATGTAAAAAAAAAAAAAAAAAAAAAAAATCCAAGTAATTCCAAAGGGTTTACAAATTTTTTCTTGCTGCTGTAAATCTCAGTTCAAGTAGCTTGATGCAATCTATAAATTAAAAATAAGGATTTGCTGTCAATCCAACATAATTGTTATTAGCAGGGTAATAATTATAGTGATAATTTATTAGAAACAACTATTTTTTAAGGGGATAAAAAGCTGCATTTACTTGGTGATGAGTTGGACAAGACAATGCTTCAACACTGACGTCTTCCTGCTGCCTCAGCTAAGATTACAAACAAAAACAAGCCCATATGAATATGGCCTTTTATTTAAATTCAGCTAATTAATTAGGTAAATTCTTTGTACGTCTCACCTTGTTAAGTTCAGCGTCGTCATTAGCATTTTCTTTGCTTTTTCCTGGAGGAAGTGCACAGAGAAATTCCCTTACTCCCACTAAGAGGGCAATGACGGCCTTTGGGCTGGGTATGAGGTTGAAAGGAACAGGAAGTGTGCCGCCATGTTCAAAATACGAGAACCAGAGTTTAGCTCGAGCAAACTTCCACTCCACATCAGCGTCACCCTGCAGCACCCACAGAGGAGAAACAAACACAAAGCAAATACACATCTGCTGAAACTCCTATTTCAATTTGATATGGAGACTTATTAATGTTAAACATCAAGACAGATTAGTGTCTGCAGGTGCTACAACTACTTATGTTGTAAATATAGAATTTGTTATGATGTCACACAGAAAAACTGCAATTTAAAACTGGTGATTTATTTTAAAATAGATAATACTGATTTATTGCTCCCTTCATACACTATGGTGCAAATTTTGTCCTGTTTATGCATCAAAAATGTCCAGCTGTTTCAACTTGTTCTGCCATAATAATGCTTTATTATTTAAAGCATGGGTAATTATTCACAAAATTCCTCTGTGTATTACATTTACTACTACTATTGTTTGGAAATTTTAATTATCTAGTTGTACCTTTCATCAATTGCTTTTATGTTTTTATTTTTTAATATTTACATGGTTTTCTCGGCTTTCCTTTGTCCTGCTCTCCCCCACTCCACACCTTTCCCCTTTTTTTTTCTTCATGTAAAGCAGTTTGACTTGTGGTTTAATTTTAATTGTGTACCATTATATTCTGGCTTTTATATATTTATGGTTTTCATATGTACATGGTTTTCTTTGCTTTTCCTTCTCTTTCTCTCTCTCTCTCCCTCACCTTTTTTGTGTGCCATTTTATTCAGTTATTTTATATTAATATGTTTTTTATATTGACATGTTTTCCTCTTATTTGCTGTTTTATGTCTTTTTTATGTCTTTGCAGTTTGCCTCCTTCTCCACCTGTGGCTGCTGTTGCACACTTGGCAGTTCGAGGAGAGGGAATCTATCTTTGAATTGCCTCCTCCAAGGTTTCTTCTAATTTTTTTTAATTTTTTTTTTTCCATATACTGTATAATCAGTTTTTTTTTTAGGGAGGTTTTTCCTCGTCTTCTGANATTTTTTTTTTTCCATATACTGTATAATCAGTTTTTTTTTTAGGGAGGTTTTTCCTCGTCTTCTGAGAGAGCTATGGCTGGTCAGGAACCATGAATGTTTGGGCCTGTAAAGGCCTTTGAGACATTTAATGTGATACTGGGCTACAAATAAACTTTGATAGCTACAGTTATAGATGTAATTTGATTAAACTAAGTATACAACTGTATTAGAATATGAAGACTTTGGCATAAATTGGCAATAAACTACACATAGCCTACCTTTAGTTACTGTAGAAGAATTAGGCATGGCATTAATACCAGTGATGCATTCAAGTCACTACAAGGACAGTAGTAATATACACATAATAAACACATAGCTAAGACATACCTCAATTTCTTGGAAGGAGCTGTTGAACATGGCAATAAGCATATTCAGTAAAACAATCACCATGATGATGTTGTATACCCCATAAAGAACATAGCCAGTATTTTCAATGAACTTATGGTCAATGTTAATGACCACTGACTTCACTTCTGACAGTCCAAAGATCGCCCAAAATAATGTTTTAAAGCTCTCTTCAAGCCTGCGGAACAAAGAAATGGGAATAAATCAGTTTCCTTACATCATATTGTTTCATCAACAGAATGTAACCAAAGGCGTTATTGGGAAATAATATGACCTTTTTTTTCAAGTATCTGCATATAAATGTGATTATTGCACAGGTCTGTAGCTGATACTCACGTTGTAAAGGCATCGTTGTGCTTTGCTCCGAGGTAGTATGAATACAGATTGAACATTCCAATCATGAATGCCACAAAAACTGTTATGAAAATCACCAGGAACTTAAAAATATCTTTTACTGTCCTTCCCAGGGAGATCTGCAGAGGCCCGAAGCTCTCGTTGGCGGGCAGGATGTACGCGATTCGAGAGAAACTCAGCACAACCGCAATCGCGTAGAGGCCTTCAGATATAAGCTGAGGGTCAGAGGGCATCCAGCTGACTCGTGCTGAAAATGATCAGATACTGACTGTGAGAACAATTTTTATGCCATAAACGTTCTCCATCACAAACCTTACAGATGTCGTATGAGATATATAAGCCTTTTTTTTTAGGAAATCTATTTTTTACTAAAAACTAATGTGCTATTCTCCAGACATTGTCCTATAAAGATGCTTTGATGTGCTTTATTAGTTTTAAACATTGTATTACATTTTACATGTTATAATATGGTCACTGAAAGTCCCTTTTATTTAATTTAAAATTATACAAATCGATGCAGATTATTGAAAATGCACTTTTACAATTAGCAACTATTTGGTTGAGGCTCATTAGAAAAAAAAACCTGCAGTCATTTAAACAAATAAATAATTTTTTATTGTTATTATTTCTCTAAAGAACTAAGAAAAAAAATCCATTGCATTTCTTGGATAATGTAGCACAAATTTATGGAAAAAATGTCGACTCTAGCTTGTGTCAAAGACTTCTCAGGGATCCTTGATCCCGCTTTTAGAACCATTGCACTGAGGATCTAATACAAAGAAAAATAAAATCAAAATTACCTCAGGTACAGTATGTTTTACAAAAAAAAAAAAAAATNAAAAAAAAAAAAAAATGGTTTCACTCTATTTTTTCAGTTTTTCCTGTTAGTCATCTCAGAATCAGACTAAGGAGGATAAACCTCCTTCACATTGATTCCTTCTATATTTATGTAGCATTGATGAAATTATATTGAATGCAGGGATCCTTTTAGTGAAACAGACAGAATATAGAACCTTTGAAAGCCAAGATGAAGCTCAGGAAACATGCATATCTCTCATTTTCAAGAACATCTACTATAATATAGTCTAGACAAGCCATAAATGACCTTTGCAAACAATATCCACTGATAATTTCCTAATGATAAGGAAAAAGAATATTTCATAATTGAGTTCCAGGTGGACACTTACCCAGCTGGAAATATTGTATCTCAGATGGTAAGCTGATGTTGGATATGTCGGTGTAGTGCTTATCAACATAACTTTGAGCAGAATGAGCGTGCCAGAAGGCCATTAATCTGGCAATGAAAGAGGTCATGAAAATGGCCAGAATACCAAAGTCCAGAAGGTTCCAGGGTTCTGACATGTACTCCCGAATATCCTGCGACCAAATTCCTTTACATCCTTCCCAGATTTTTCCTGTAAGAAAAACAAATCGTGTATAAATTTGAAATTACATAGTGTTCCCATTTAAAATTAAACAATGTCTCGTCTGATTTTATTTTACCACATGCAAATCTGGCTTCCATCAGTCATCAAGTCACACAGAATTTACTCATGATTTATGCTTTGCAAAGTCTTCCCTTTAGAGCAAAGAGAACATGTCATCTTGCATTTGGAAAGTCATTGCCATTCTGATTTATTATGTTGTAAGAATGAATTATGTTTGAGCAATTTTGTGGCATGATAGATGTTTAAATATTTGTAACCCCTCTGTGACTTGCAGTATCCTTGACCCTGAATGCACAGAAGAAACTTCCCAGCAGCGTGGGAGTTCCTTATATCAAGGAAACTATCAAGACAGAATGTTGGAAAGATGGGAAAAGAGTATTAATCCTCCCAAAACTATGATATTTTAATGGAAACAGATTTTACGAGCAGGAGTGACTGCATATTTTTTCAGATGAGGGGAAGATTGGGAGGGAAAATACATGACTTATGACCTATGACCCAGGATATGATGAGAATCTCCATCCAGGTGAAAGGGGTGGTCTTCATACGAAACAGCTGTGAGGGATGATCATGGATCGTCATGTTAGGCAGCAGTGACGTTCCCTCAAATCGGTCTGCCGCGTTCAGGATGAGCAGGCAGAGGAATATCATAAAAGAAGCTGCATGGGCCACAAACTTCAGGAAAGGTCCGCGCATGAGTTTTCCCAACTGAGACAAATGAGAGATAAAAAGTTTAACATTATTTTGATAAAAATTAAAGCTGCAAAAAACATTAACTCAATTCCTGTAGATTTTCATTGAGTTGTACATTGTTCACAGAAAGAAAAAGAAAACATCCTAATTTTTATTTTAAAGAAATAAAGTAGTTTAACCCAATTTTCATCAATGTTATATCCCTAAAGATAAACACTTCAGTGACAGATTCCAGTAAGAGAGAGAGACAGAGGAGATAAATAGAGAGAAAATATAAACATGATGCTAATTATATGCCAAAGTTCCTCAAATGCTAACTGCAAATGCTAATTTTAAAACTGTTTTCATCCAGATTTTTCTGTAATTGATTCAGTTTTCCTCCATGTAAACTAAAACAAATTCCCAGATTTTCTTTGAATTCAAAACAAATATTATAAGGCCTGTCAATTTTCCCAAATTAATTTCATGTTACAAGTAGATGCTGATGAATCACCACCACCAAAACTTTACATGACTTTTGATCAATGAATTCCTTTCAACTTTGAGAAATCCAAACAGCAACTTGCTCCTGTTTGATTGCCTTGTATTACGTCTTAGTCTTGCTGCCACATGAGGTCACCAAAGAACAGTGACAGGAAAGAATTGCCTTAAAGGACCATACCGGCAATGACACATGCTAGAGCCTAAATATATTCAATTTTTACGTTACTGACAATCATTTTCCAAAGCATACTACTATTTTTGAAGTTATGTAATTTTAGCATTTAAGCGCAATAAAAAGCGTGGAGTGAATGTATGTCTCCACTGGGGAATATAGTCCCAAAAGAAGACCTGCATTTATGGAAAAACTTAAATGACTGTAGCTTCATAAGGCTACATAACTATTAGCAGGTGAAACATCGATTTTTATGGTGGGTGTATTGCTTAAATATTTGATGTTGAAAGATTAAGAGATTTTACAAAATATAAGGCAAGCTGAGATACGGTTTTATTCTTTGGGAAATGATTGTCAGTAGCGTAACATGTATGAAAATTGAATATATTAGACTCAAACATGCAANCTTTGGGAAATGATTGTCAGTAGCGTAACATGTATGAAAATTGAATATATTAGACTCAAACATGCAAAATGGCCAGTATGGTCCTTTAAACAAAAAGGTAAGACGAAGCTGAATCAAACCATTAAGTTAAAACAGCATGTGACATGTCTGAAACTAACCTTACTCGATGGTGCGATCCAGTACATAAAGGCCAGAACAGGCAACCCGACGGCGACTCCGAGAACCAGAAGGATCTTTACTGCAGTGGTTTGCTGCCGTAACCCAGACAGATTCTCATACCAGATGGAGAGGAGCTGCTGCTGGCAGTTTGGATGTGCCACAAACTGATCCATGTTTTTGTGTGTGTGTGTGTGTGTGTGTGTGTGTGTGTGTGAGAGAGAGAGAGAGAGAGAGTGTGACTGAGACATTTAAGGACAGAAGAACACAATATAAACACAATGTTGAACATAAAAACAATCACACCACTTCTCATCTCACTCTAAAGGGAATCTGTTTCGCTCACAGGCTTACCTTTTTCACTTCGTATTTTATTGCAAGTTTTAACCTGAGGAGGTTTTGTCTGCTGAAGGTTTCAGAGTCTCTGCAGGATTCCACGTCTCCGGTTAAGATGGCCTCCACCTCCTCTGTGTTCCTGCACAAGTCCAGGAGTCCCACTACAAAGTCTTTACACTGCATGGACAGTTTCTTGTAATCATTCTATAATATAATAAAGGCAACAGAAGACAGATCAAAAGTATGTAGTCAAAGGGGAATGCCACCCGTTTTAAATCTTAAAATATAGCTTAACTCGTGTCATCAATCGCTGTGACTACGGCAGAGATCAGCCCATATGACCATCATACTTCAGTACGACACAATGGATTCATATTTAGGCCTGGTTCTTCATTCAACAGTGACTCTTTGTGTGCAAATATTAGCTCCAGCAATGTAAATGAATAAGGTGTGTTATTAATTAATTGTGCAAACAATTCTGGAGATGTCTCTCTTTCTCTTTAAACATCACAGTAGTAAAAGATAAGGCAATATAGATATATTTTACTTCTTTTTTTTTAACTGTCTTTCTTTTTCTCCCAATTCAGAATACCCAGTTTCCTGTGCTTTTGGTCTGCTGTTGCTGCTGTCCTGTGGAGGCTGCAGACGACCACATGCCAGCACCATGACACATGCTGTGACTAGCTGCTTCTTTTCACCTGATGGTGAGTTAAACCAGCAGGGTGTGACATGTAGGAGGATCATGTTATTCATCCCATATCCTGACTCCTACTAACACAGTGACATGGATGAGAACCTTTGCCACCTTTCCACCCAAAATCACATCCAATTGTATTCAATGAAGTGCACAACCATGCTGGAAGTACTACTGCTGAGGATTGAACGTGCACCCATTTACATATTGTACAAATATGCAAACCAAAAACATTAATTTATTCAAATACTGTACCTTGAATTCCTTTTCAATGTTAGCCAGAACTGCAAGCTCATTGCTGAGCTCCAGAGCTGCCATCACCGGATCCTCATTGGAGAGGGACAGATATGCTGGACTGGCCAGGCCTTTATAAGCATTGATGCGAGACTGTGAATGGCTGAAGGAGTCATACTTCTGATGGTCACTGCAGGTGCTGCACTGGCAGAAGTAGTCATGTGGCCGTTCTATCCGGGCTCCCTTCATCAGGAGTATATGAACTATTTCGTATTCGTGGCAATGAGAGGCGAGAATGATGGGGGTAATGTCACGAGAGAACCGTGTGCCATCTTCATCACAGGCAAAGAAGTCATCATGCGTCTCCGCCTGACTGGGACTGTTAGTCAGCCTCCGACCGTCCGCGAAGGTCTGATGGCTCAGTATGGCCTCCACGATACGGACGTAGCCTTTACTGATGGCTAACAGCAAAGCATCTCCTATCCTCACAAGGTTCTTTTTCTGAAGCAGCAGCTTCGTCACCTCCAAATGCTCATTAGCAACTGTCAGTTGCAACGCGTTCTGGCCCATGTAGTTTACACAGTTGACATTAAGGTGTGGCAGATCCAGCATCCGCCTCACTTCAGGAATGTTCCCGTATTCTGCAGCATCTAAGAAAAGTTCTTCTGTCATGGAGAGGCTGGAGGAGGACTGAGCACCAAACATGTAAGCAGCTCCATGTAAGGCTTGTCTCCGGGGTTTGGCCATGGCCTGCCGCACCATCATGGCTCTTCTGTTTTTTACTGATTCATAAGCACAAGTGAACATGTTTTAGTGTCACAATAACTACACATATCTATATTTCTATATCCAAATAGCACAAATACCTTAGTAAAATTTACTGTTAATTTCTTAAATCAGTCTACTGATTTAGATAAAAGGAAATCAGCTCCATCCAAATAAAAAAAAAATAAAATAAAAAATAGCCTGCACTGTTAGACAGCACTGACCCTCCTAAGCAGTCAACGTGCAAAGGACAACTGGTGTGAGCCGAATTACAACTTACACTACAAGTGTGATACCACCCACAGACTCATCATCTGCTCTCCTTCAACACAGCCTGGCAATGTCCATCCATTCCTCTCTTTCAGACTCTGCCTGATAGTTGGCTGATTCAGTTTTGGCTTTTCTGGAGTATTATGCAACAATACCATCCGGTATAAGATGGTTAATTTTTATTTACCATCATTGTACTTCAGGTATATGTTGTAAACTTAGATCATTGGATCAAATTATCAGACAGTAGTGGCAGCTGCCTTTTCTGTAAATTTCAAACCAATTATCTTTAGTGTCACTGTCAAATGAGCAAATGTTCTTTCTGTTCAGTAATGAAGTAATACAATTGCATCAGCACAGATGATGATGATGAATGATGACTGTCCTTTCATTCAATCATTATAGTGTTAACAAGGTTAAACACAAATGAGAAACCTGATGGGCAGATGCAGTGTGCAGTAGTATGCAGACTGCAGTAACATTTACATTTCACTATGTGATGTACAAATGCTCATCTTTTGATGAGAATTATTTTCAGTCACAAAGCAGGAGGCTTTTTTAATTTTTAACATAAATAATACAAGCTGTATTATTTTTTATATAATATCCAAAATCTCCAGTGGCTGTTGATGTTTAGTTTGATTTATTAAGACAGGCTAATTCTAGTTAATTGTTGACTTGGTGCAAGACTCTGTTACCATTTTTCTCAATCCTTTATCCTAACATATCATTAAAACTCTGCTTGACCAATATTATAGAAGGAATATGTAACGTGATAGCAAATATATTCAACTATGTCAGTATCATAGACAAAATTATAACGNAGAAGGAATATGTAACGTGATAGCAAATATATTCAACTATGTCAGTATCATAGACAAAATTATAACGATTAAATAAGAGATCCAACTAAAGAAATCACTACAATACTCAGTCAATCGGTCATATCCGTGGTTTACTTATTTATTTATTAATATTGGCCCGGACAGTTCCTTTCATGCATTTGCATTAAAATATTTTTTCTAATGTATCTTCTGAGTTTTACAGCAATAATAAAAGTCCAACAAGAGTTCACTCACCTCACACAACTCTGATGCGCCCCAATCTGTCTTCACTTTTACTATATTCTGGTAGGTAAATCTTACAAATTCATCCGAAAGCAACGTCCTGCAGATGAAATCTTACACCATGTGTCTGGTGCGTGGAAGCCTGCAGCCCGCAACCTGCATCCCACCTGTCAGACTGATTCTCAGGGTCCCGCTTTGGATTTGATGGCGTTGCTTCAGCGTCTGCGCACAGTGGGCGGATTTCCAGCAGCTATGGCGTCTTTCTTGGTATGTTTAATTCACAGTATTGCCTGGAACATATTTTGTCCTTTCACAGGTTTAATAGACGTCATTCTAATTATGTAGACTACCGTTTCCCAATTCTATTTTACTATTCTGATTGCCGCCCTGTGAGGTTTTTGAGCACAACAGAATTACTTTTTTTAATTTTTTATTTTTTCAAGTCGAGAACTATTTTTAGCTTTCAACAAGCAGGCCACAAGCAATTGGAGCACTAATACATATGCTAACAGCCTGAACAGATTATGTGACGCAGTGGTCCGTGGGTATATGAGTATGTAAAACAATCATGAAAAAGGAGATTTCCCTAAATCCTCTTAACTCAATGCCATCAATGTGAAAAGTAACTTTTTAATCACACCTTTACATTTCATAAGAGCCACAAACACAAAACAACTATTAAGAATAGACGTTCAAAAGTAGGCATGAATCCATCATAGTAACTTTTCTTTTTTTTTTTTTTTTTTTTTTTTGTATCTTATTTTAGGCTTTTTTGTTTTCTTAACAACCAGTTGCATAACAAACCACTGAGAACATAAGACAAAATCAGGTATGCAACTGAGGGTACATCTGACCTGAAAGTCGGAAGGAAAATAAATCATAAGCAAATATGTATAGATTTTGAAACCCATAAAATAAAACATTCGTCATAAAGTTCACATGGTTAATTCAATTTATCGAGACAATTGAAGTACATAAGATTTCTTTAAGAAAAGATACCAAACCGGAAAGAGATTCCCGGAATTTAAATTTGTGAATAGAACATTTGATATTCTTTATTCTTAAATACAACTTTACGCTGTTTCTTTTAAGATTTTACTACATTTAATCAGGTCACCTGAAAGCAGCACGTGTCCTTTGCACGCCCTCTGCTGGCCATTGCAGGAATTTCATCAACATACCGGTTGTCAAGGAACTGCGTCCTCCGTTGCCATCATGGTGGAAGTGTACACAGACTGAGAGGACAGAAATGTAGAAAATATCAGCTTAGCCAAAAATAAGTTGTTTTTTTTTTTTTTTTANTTTTTTTTTTTTTTTTAAACAACTAAAGAGCGTTTCACCCTGCTGAAGAAGCTGCTGAAATGAGGATTCGAATGTCTTCTCTGCAAGTTTATCTGTGCCCTGAAAATGGCTGAATGAACTCAGACCACTAACGTTTGCTAACGAGGAGAAACTAGCCAAGATAGCTGTTATGCAAGTTCTTCAGGACAACTTCTTCTATCATTCGTATCCTTCTGTGTGTGTGTGTGTGTGTGTGGGGGGNTACATTTTGGATAGTAATTTATCTTGTACAGTTAAAAATGTACATTACATCTCTACATCTCTACCAGAGCAAATGTGGATGACTTTTATTTGACAAACTAGCCATGTTACTAGTCATGAATAACAGAAAACCTAAATGACTAGTCTGTATAATCTATGAGCTTCAGTTATTATTGTTATTTTTTATTCTCACAGCTTCACCTAAAAAAAAAAAAAATACTAGATACAGCCATTTTTTTCCTGCTAAGAAATCCTCATGTATCTACCAAACCTGAAAAAAAAAAAAAAAAAAAAAAAACTTGTTTATTATTTAAACTCTAAACAAAAAACTTGTTTGTTTTTGTTACAGAGAGACTATGAAGCACTCAGTCCAAAATTATGATACGTATGATAAATGTGGATTTTCCAGAATTAAATCTGTTTTCTAGATTTTTTCTTTAATTTTTTTTTAATTTTTCTTACTTTCTTTTATTTTCTGTTTTTAAGGGAAAGTTTTAATATTTATTTGCAGAATTTCCTACCTCACAAATTTTTTTTAGATTATTTTTCCTTATTATCAAGAATGTTCTAGAAATAATTGCAAAAGTGGTATGAAGATTTTCCATCCTCTCATCCTGCATAGTAAGGGATTTTTATTTATTTTTTTTTTGTTTTATTTTATTTAGAGTACAGATTTTAGGAGGCAAACGAAAACCAACTTGTAAGGAAATCAAAATGTAGAGGGTTAAGAACTTGCTGGATCATAGTTGCATCGTTGTTGACTGTATTTGACACAGCTGTTACAAATTTGTTTTCTTTATTTGTATTCACCTTTTGCACATCTGTTCATTGGAGGAGAGGGAATCTCCCTTTGAATTATCACATTGTATTTTATATTGACTATACAGACTATACAAAACTTGACTGGATAGCTTAAACTACTACTTATAACTGTCCTTAGCTGCTTGTCTTCAGAAATTACAGGCTGGGAGCTGATGGAGGCCTCGAAAATGAGCGCCAAGTTTTGGTGGAAAAGCAGAAGTTGTGCCAAGTCCGTGCTCACAAATTCTCCCAGGAAACCAACCGGCGCAGGAGGTCGGTTTCAGTCTCATACTACAGCATTATTGTTGTTGATTTTATTTTAGCACCATCAGTTTCTGTCCTCTCTCAGGTCAAACTACTCTCTCTATACTCTGAAGCCTCGAACAGAGTCGATCCTCTGCAGGTCTGGAGGCCGAGCGTATCCTGCTGCTGTGCCTCCTGGACAGACAGCTTATGCTTCTGTCCTTGTTAACACCTCTGAGGGATAAAAAAAGTACAGCGGTGGCCAAGCAAGACCTAGTTGCTGTTGACAGGATTTTGCAGTCTAGACCTGGAAATAGACCTGTTGGCCCACAGGGAAACTGTGAGCCTAAGTGGTGGCTAAAGCGTCACCTCTGTGGCCACTAAAGCTGCAGAATGAGGCTCTAATCCCATTTGGATAATAACCTTCTAAATCTGTGCTTCCACTGTTACCTGCAGGACTAAAAGTGAGTGTTAGTGTTTCCAAACTCAAGGGTTGAAGGAGTCATAGAGGTTAACGTGAGCACATGGAGCTCAGTTTTACTGTGTGACATATGAGAGGCAATCTGGTAATCCAGGTTGGTGAAGGAAAGAAACCACGTGGGTTAATAACTTAAATTAAACACATTTAGATTTTTTTTTATTTTGTTATGTAGAGATTTTTCTGGAAAACAAAAATCACATTTTCAGACAAAGTAGAGAAGATGTGAGTCGTTCTCTAGATTGCGAAAATTAAATTAAAACAAATCTGATTAATTGAATTGTTTTATTACACCTCATAATGCGGAACTTGTTTTGTACCAATATTTTACCTACAAAATTATATCCAAATATCTGTCTGGTTGAGATATATTGCTATCAAACACACACAGAGGAAAACCTGTCCTCCTTGAAGTAATTATTTTGGCTCAACACCAATAAAGCATTCGTTACCTGTTGCTTAGCAGTAAACATCTTTGCTTACTTCTGTGCAGGCCAGAATAAACAAGGTGCAGTGATCAGGCAGGAAGTATTTCATTTCTAATAACTTTTGCAACATTGCTTTACTGTGCTTACAGTTTTTAGTCTCCACCACTGTTAAAAATGCCTAATTTTGTGATACGCATATGCAAAACACACATATTGACGCTGCATTATAAGCTGACTGTAGATATTTTTATTGCCCTCCTATGTAAACTCTGCCGTGAGTATCCGCTTTAACTTATTCATGACTAAGTTGACAACGTACCTGGAGGAATGGACTCGGGTTTCTGGATCTAAAAACGTGGCCGGTGCAGATTTAATCAGTTAATTTGTGCTTCAGTTTCTTAGGTCGTGCTTTTTTTTCATGCCTCAGGGCTCTGGAGGAGAGGAGGAAGCAGTGGGACGTTCAGGAGCAGCGGCTCAGAGAGAACATCCTGCAGCAGCGCCGGCAGCGAGTGCAGGACGCCACCGAGCGCTTCCAAAGAGCCCACCTACCTCCATCTCAGAGACGACGGCCATGTTAGTGACATTCCCCACGTATGCCCCTTTAAGTTAAGAAATAATGACTCAATTAAGCATCTCAAATGCATCAATCTTTTCCTTTGTGGCATTTTAGTTTTTAGAAAGGATGTCCCGAGTATTGATGATGCCCTAAATCAGATTCAAGGCACCATGAGTTCATACAGCCAGCAGTCCTCTTTCTTATCCAGCAACTCTAACATTAGCAGGTAAAAAGTCATATTCTTTTTTAATTTTAATTAAAATTAAAAAAGAAGAAGAATTTAATTCTTGTTTGTCCTACCCATATTGTATTCCCACTTCCTGTGGTATTCATAGTTTTAATTAAATGTCTGAGAAAATTCTACAAGGCACTTCTCCAATAAAAGTAAACTAACTTTGCTTTTGGCAAAGTTTTGTTAAAATTTGTTGAAAAATCAGCAGCAGGAAGTAAACTAGCATTTGTCCTTTGAGAGTCATTCACACCTTGGGCCAGGTGACACCGTGGGCCACATGGGACGGTCACGGCATTCATGTGAGTCTTTAGAGCTACGTGACATGACTCACAGGTATTACATGAGTGCCATGTGACTTTAACAACCCTCACCTGACTCCCATGTGACCAAGGAGTCACCTGGTAAAAGGTGTGAACGACTCTCAGAGGAAAGTTTGAGATCAAGTTTTTCATCTGCAACTTTTGATACTTTGATTTCTGAGGCATCTCTTCATTTGATTTAGAAGCTGCACTCCTTCTTCTAAACCTCCCATGGCATCTAAACCCTCCTACTACCGAGCTGCTGTGGACGTTTACGCTAAAGTGCTGCAGGAGAGCAGGGTTGGCTTCAGGAACAGTCCGCAGCTTTTTGCCAGTGAGCCTGAAGAGTCTCAAGAGAGGGAAGAAGAGGCTTTCAGTCCACAGGTAGCTTACTTCATTCCAGCATGTGGCAAAGTAAAAGGCAGAGCATCACGTTTTAAGAATGTGCCAGGAAATCCTTCAGAGGCAACGATTCACACAAATGGCTTCGCTGCTGGAAGTGGACACGAGATTATGGCCAGTTTGTACAATCTAACACAATCCAGTACAACATCCCTGAAATAAGTAATACTTGAAGGGTGTCAGAGAGGTGTTGTTTCAGCCAGAGTTTGTCATTAAACACTGATTAATTGAATGCCAACAGCAATAAACAGCCGTCAAACCCCCAACTAGACCTCTACTTCATCCTGTATAAAAAGCCTTATATGATCTTGGTCAGTATCGAGGTCCTATCTTAATATACTGAATCCAAAGCTAAGCTAACTAGCACAAAATTACAAGTCATTATTCTGCAAATACAGTACAAATACAAATCTACAAATGCGGCCTTTTATATGACGTGTAAAGAAAATAATGTCACGATGCATATTTTAATGGGTACATCAGTTCGTTTAAGCATTGATCACAGGAGCATTTCTGGTTTAGTTTTACATGGATATTAAGACATTTGATAGCTTAAGTGCATCTTGTTTTACATGTCAGATTACATATGTTCACCTGCAGGGGGCAGCAGCGTGGCATCAGGCTCCTGGCTGCACCAGGAACCCCTCCTTGGCTGCCTCAAATCTCCATCTTCCTTTGGTGTGTGTGTGTGTATGTGTGTGTGTGTGTGTGAGAGAGAGAGAGAGAGAGAGAGAGAGAGAGAGAGAGAGACTAGTTGTTTCAAATATGACAGGTTTCATAACAGAGACTTTTTCACAGCAGCTATCAGTGTGAAAGTTGCAGCACTTCCGTAGGACAAATACATGTCAACATGGGGCTTAAAGCAGGCTGATACGGGCTTTTGTCGTCTCCTGTCCACCCTGTTACGAAACAGAACACAATTAATATATATGTATATGTTGGTATATTTGAAAAGGAAATTTCGCAAAGGCCAGGAACCTGTTTAAATTACCGCAGAACACTCCAAAGTTACTAGCATATGCATGAAATCCTTACAGAGTTCATGTCCGTCACTGAAATTTATGCATAATGTCTTGCTCGTGCCTCTTATGTCCACATTAAAAAAAATGCAGATTTAGGTCCAAACTTGGAAACTGCTGTTGTACAAAGATGTCTTACATACTGCATATGTAAATGACCTTCAAACATCATTCAGTATCGACTCTGTGCTTATTATGTTATCAAAGCAGACATGTTTACATTCCACGTTCATCACGGCAGACAAGGTGATGCTTCAAACATTGTTCTGTGAAGCTCCTTTGCTGTCACCACTGTAATATGTCTAACTTGTGCAAAAAAAAAAACAATCCTCTGAGGAAGGACTGAAGTTTTCCCACAAAATCAGATCAGACTGTGACCTGAGTCTCTGATTTAGACCAGAGAGGCTGATCTCTCATCTGAGCTGAACCTTTTACAACAACTCAGCAAATATATATACCTACATCTTCAACCTTTTATTCATTTTCAGCAAGTTGACTTCATCTTTTACTATTTTAAAGGACCAAGCCAGCTATTTTGCATGTTTGAGCCAATGTTCATACATGTTACAATTCTGACAATCATTTCCCAAAGGATTAAACCGTATTTCAGCTTTCCTGATGTTTTGCAAAATCTCTTAATCTTTCAAAATCAAATATTCAAGTGATACACCCACCTTAAAAATCCATGTTTCTCCTGCTAAACATCATGATGCTGCAAAATTTACCTGCCTTTGCCATGAATAAATATTACTTTATGAACTGAAACAAGGGAGAATATACCATCGATTAAATGACCATACCGGCCATTTTGCATGTTTGAGCCTAATATATTCAATTTTCATACACGTAACGTTACTGACAATCATTTCCCAAAGCATACTACTGGAACGGTGAATTAAAAATGTTTTTCCTACCTTCCAGACCTCCATTGGTTTCAGTTCATTCTGCTATTAAAATCAATTTGTTGATACTTGAAACGTTCTTGGGATAGGTAATCCATCATCGCCAACAAGACAGGTTTTCATGTATTCAGGACATGTATTCAGGTTTTTTTTAGAAGTTATGTAATTTTAGCGTTTAAGAGCAATAAAAAGCATGGAGTGAATGTATGTCTCCACCGGGGAATATAGTCCCAAAAGAAGACCTGCATTTATAGAAAAATTATTTAAATGACCGTGACTTAAAAATTTTGCGTGACTATTATCAGGCGAAACATAGGTTTTTAAGGTGGGTGTATCACTTGAATATTTGATTTTGAAAAATTAATAAGAGATTTTGCAAAATAACAGGAAAGCTGAAATACAGTTTTATTCTTTGGGAAATGATTGTCAGTAACGTAACATGTATGAAAATTGAATATATTAGGCTCAAACATGCAAAATGGGTGGCTTGGTCCTTTAAAATCGTAAAAGGTGAAATCCAAAGTATGGTAAAATTCTTATCACTTTGTTGGTCTGAAACAAATTAAACCTCTATTCCCTTCGCTCTGTGGCATTCAGTACATTGTTGTGGAAAAAATGAAAGGGGGGGGTATGAGGTAAAGTGTAATCTTAGCTGTGAATTTGCCTGCCAAGACGTNAAAAAATGAAAGGGGGGGGTATGAGGTAAAGTGTAATCTTAGCTGTGAATTTGCCTGCCAAGACGTGCTTGAGCATCACCAGAGAAAACAAGGTCCCTTTTAGAGAGATGACAAGTCCATCAATGAGGACTATGTCTGTCTCTCTCTCTCTCTCTCTCTCTCTCTCTCTCTCTCTCAAACAGCATGTCACTGATTTTATTTGTGCTCCACCAGGTATATGAAAAATGTAATATGCCTTATTACTTTGCAACTAATCATCTTGTCTTCTGCCTTCATATTTCAGGAACGCCATGCGTCTCATCTCTGCAATTCTGAAAGCCTTTCAAGTCAGGACAGCTTGGAAAACGAAGAACCCGCCCACAGCACAGTTAATCTGCAGCGTTCATATTCATCCTCGTTGCTCGACGTGAAGAAACCCCCGTCACTCCAGAAAAGCCAAAATTATTTGTGCACATCATCGGACCTAAATTCTTTCTCAGCGATGACGTTTCTTGATGATGACTTACACCAACCGAGAAAAATGCCCGAAACAACGCACGATAAACAAGAGGAGCCTTACGAACTTAACAAAGGGGAGCACAAGCCTTATAATGCTTCTTGGTGCTTCACATCTACTGCACAAACCGCTAAATCAGAGAGTCCACCTGCTCCAAACTGCAGCCTCTTAACTCTTTGTGAAGTTATTGATGCAGAACCAAAGCACTATGAGGGAGACTCCCCAAGAAGTAATCCCAGTGACAACATCAAAGTAGTTGCAAATAACGAAGTGTCAGGCCACACGGCGCTTGAATCTGCTTTTCTTAAACAGGAGGCGCAGTTACATCTCAGACAGCAGAGCATCCACGACGACAGACAATTAAAACATTTATCCACCACAGAAATTCTTTTACCTGCCAAAAATGGCAACAAGGAAGACGTATTTGTTGCTCGCCCAAAAGCTAATATTTTCTTGAAAGATAACACGACGGATAATGGCTCACAAGAAGAAGCTCTTCAGCAAACAGGAAAAGAAAACCACCATCTATCATCCCAAAAAGAATCCAGTGCTTCTATAAACAACCTCAATAAGGTCTCCAACTCAGAGCCTAAAATAGAGAAACCCATGAAGGCGGTAACGCTGCAACAAGCGTGCTTGTCTAATATTCAATCAGACGCTCCCAAGTGCCTTGAGTGTTCTGAGGAGGAAGTACAAAAATTACCCGTCTCCGTAGGGATGTCTCATTCAGATTCCAAAATCTGTGAAGTCAAATTCATCAAAGGAATCCTTAAAAAGCCGTCCAAGTACATCTCAGGAGATGCCTTGTCTTTGTATGGCTCAGGACACCTAATTTTTGCAAAACAAGTAGGTTTAACAATTAGAGACAGCGTTGAATTGACGAGGGCAAAAAGCAAGGATGTGGACGCCAACAGGACGATCAAAAAGAAGTTGCGTTGGTTTGATGAGGTACAATTAGAAAAAGAGGACAAAGAACAGAACATGAACATGAGGAAACAGACGAAAAGCAAGTCTTCCAATCCATCTCAGTCAAACAGCAACACAGAAGACCACCAGCCATGTCTCACCGCGGTCTCAGGGGCTTACAAGCTCAGACCCAGCATGACCCCTCCAGCCTCCGCGGGTTATCACTTTACAAAGCAAGCGTGGGCAGATGTTGGGGTTCAAGTCAGCATGCCCAAGGAGCGAGGAGACGAGGTCAAGGTGCCACGGAGCAGCACCCGAACGGGAGGCCCCAAGGTCCCTAGGAGAGTGCGTTCGGCCAGAGCCGGAGCGGTTCCTGTTTCCTCTCGGGCTAGAAAGGGCACTGTCATACGACCTCAATCTGCCACCGAGGTGAGTCAGATTGCTAAAACCCAAGGGAAGATCATGGCGCCCCGCCCTCCTCCTCCCAGGACTGAAATAATGGACGAAAAGTCTGGAGAAAAGACAGCGCACGTCACCAAGACTCCACAAAATGCGGACCACGTTAGCGTCAGCTGTAAACAAGCTCCACCTACAGAGAAAACCTCGCACAAAAACAACGCAGAAGGCTTTTTCACACCTCATACGCATAACGCCATCAGGACAGATAGAAGCATTACGTACATGCCAGCGCCACCCTTGTATACCTGCTCTGTCTTAGAGGGCAACACCGAGGGCCCGCCAGGCTCAGGTCATCAGGAAGCTCAGGGCTGCGGTGGAAGAAGAGGGCTGGTTTACAATGAGAAAGGCCTGTGTTTAGATTGCACTCCCACAGACGAGGAGATCTCACAGCTCTGGCACGGCGTCCGCAGCGCTTTAGCCGCCAAGGACGGTAATGTATATTTTGGCTGACAGCCCCTCACACAGCTTTATAGGCTGTGCGTCTGCAAAGCTGCCTGCAGAGACATGTCCTTTCTCCTCAGCAGTTTCCTCTCAAGCCTTTTTTGTTGTTGTTGTTTCTTACCATTAGCTGCAAAACTTTAAATTCCAAGATAATGATTCTTTTTTTTTTCCAGGTCGTGAATTAGGAGTTTAATGTTTAATGATCCCCTCTATACCGCTGGAGCTCGTCCTTTACATAACAACTCATACGATCCCGGTGACCCCATTCAACCTTAAAGTAGATACCGGCTTCACACATAGCAAAGGAGAAATCCTGTGAATGAACTGCGTGATGTCTGACTGCCGGTTTGCAGAGGTGTGACAGATTTCATTGGAAAACCGTTCTTCATAATTACATTGGCATGTCGTGTTTTCTTTGGCTTTCCCGTGTTTGTGGGTTAGTCATTAAGCTGATCCACTGGCATCATGTCCTGTTTTTATATTGAAAAGTCAGAGAGGTCTTGATTATGTTTCTACAGAAAGGAGAAACTTTCTGGGAAATGGAACGTTCTGCTAGACTTTTTTTTTTTTTTTTNTTTTTTTTTTTTTTTCTTAGTGGACTTAGGTGACCCTAGAAACTTCCTGACTCACAATGGCCTGTTGTCTGCCTTGCTTCAAGCTCGTGCCAATCTGTCCCATGTTACCATCAACGGTGATAGCCTTATCAGTGGGGCCAAAGCCGTCTCAGGAAAGACTGCCTTCTTTCTTACTCCTCCTAATGGTGAGATCAAACGTCGGCTGGAAATTATAGTTTCACATTTTTATCAAAGAATACTGCTAAGAATTATGGTTTTAATGTGTACTTCATTGTATTTCAGCAGCATCTTTAAAGTGTTGAGCTGCTCAAAATATATCGCACGTGGTTAAAGGAGCAGACCGGTGATTTTGCATATTTAAGCCCAATAAATGCACACGTTATTACTGCCAAACATTTTCTAAAACATGCTACTGGAGTGATATATTTTAGCGTTGTTTTTCCTACCTTCCAGAATGTCGTTGGATCGTTGGATTCAGTTACTTAAAATCAACTTGCAGAGACTTGAAACCTGCTTGAGATAAGCAATCTATCGCAGCAAACAAAACGTCCATTAAATTTTTTGTTGAAGTTGCTACACGGAAGAAAATGTATGTTTCCGCCAAGGCATATAGTCCCAGGAGAAGACTTCTTTTACTGAGAAATTACAATGATTGTGCCTTCCACAGTCTTGCTTAAGTGTTAGTAGGTGAAACACAGAATTTTAAGGTGGATGTGTCACCTGAACATTTGATTTTGAAAGGTTAGGGGGTTTTGCAAAATAACACAAAAACTAAAATACAGTTTAATGTTAGGAAAATGGTTGGCAGCAATGGAATGTGTACGTATCCTAACACAACAGAAAGCAAGAGCTCTTCCCCAAAAAACACAAAGCCAGCACTCTTTTGGCTTTATTACAAGAACACAATAACAAGGTTTTAAAGGGGACATTTCAAGCTTTTTGTTACTCTCACAAATGTTTACAGTGTAGTATAGCAGGACGTTTGTGTTGAAGATTGTAAAAGGTGCAGAACTTAAGGTTAACACCTACAGAAATGCATCCAGTAAGACAAACCCATGGGTCCTGAACTGCCCTGAAAACTTAATTTTTGATTATTGTTTTACTTACGTAACATGTTAACGTCAACATATAACACATTTCCATTTACTCGCCTGCACACCTGATCAGACACATTCATAAGGTACGAGGCTAGCGAGCGAATCTGGGTGTTGCCAGCTCAGCCCTCATGCAGCTGGCCAATCAGAACAGAGGAGACATTACCTATAACAGCCCGTTTTCAATCAGTGTGCACAAAAGGGAATCAATGTGTTTTTGCACATTAAAGCATATCAGAAGTTTCAAAATAGAGCCCTAAATGAAAGTAAGAGCATGGAAACCTGTATAGTTTGACCCCTTTAAACTTTTTCATGCAAAGATATGTTTTACAGTGTTATAATGTTGACGTGTTTTCCTGCTTATTAGATATCAGGTCTCTGCTGGACGTCCTTTGTGAATTATGCTGAGCCAGCACGAACACATTACAGGCCTTAATGAAATCAGCATTTACACCAAACCTTCGCTGTGTTTTTTCCTCCATTTATTTTATAGGATTATATTAAGGAAACGTAACACCCAGTTATGCAGTTTTCATGCATATATCTCAGCAATATCTACTGTATGATGATTTATAGCTGTCTTCACCACAGGCTAAAGAAGTGTAATAGTTATAATTACGTTGGTCTCACCGTCTATTGGTTAAAGTAAAATTTTGATGCTATAGCTGTGTTTATTGTTATTTATTCATTATTTTTTCATTTCAGCGAGAATCCTCATCAGACGACAGGCCTCGGAGAGCAGCAGAGCAGGCAGGAAGAACAGCGTGAGCCGGCAGCCTCCTGGCTCAGGGAGCAGAAGGTTTCCTCTGCCCTCTCAGGTACATGCATGCAGCTGCCCTGCAGGGAGGAGTAAGAATAAGTCCTGAAGATCAGCGTAGGGTGTGTTTGAACTTGTTTAATCAGTCTCGTATCCTTTGATGCTGTCCTATGTGGGTAAAATTGAGGAGATGCCACGATTTAGATGACGACGAGACTTTCCAGTCAGACCCGAGTCTCCGGGGTTTCATTCAAATAAACGTTGCTGTATCATCTTTGTGTTTGATCTTGTTTTGTGTATACTTACGGTTTCTATCTGTCACCTACAAAGCTTCCTGTGTACTGCACAAATATTACTTAGTAAATGAATAATGTGCTTATTTTGTTTTTTGTAGCCAACAAAACAGGCCACAGACCCAGTTAGACTGTTTTCCAGCCATTATGAAACAGGCTTTCCACATGAAGGTATTGTGATCCTTTTCTGTCATAGTTAGAACAATCTTTTATTAATCTTCAACTGCAACTACCCATCTTCATTTCAGAAAAGAACCCATCAAACGTTCTTATGAATACGTAAAAGTAAATAAATACTCTAAACTTCCTGGTGATGCCCGAATCGATAACTTTAACAGTACAACAGAGGCAGTTGAAATTTAGAAAAGTGAAAAAATAAAAAATAAATACAGATATTTGCTAGGTTTTTATATGTATTTTACACAGTCTTTTTTATTTATTTATTTATTTTTTACTCAAAAATAAAGGAAAGCGATAGCAGGTGAGAAGTGACGCCTCTGTGCCTCTGCCTCTGCTCAAAGCTCTGGACAAGTTTCACCTGGCTGAAATGCACGCTGGAGGCCTGCTGGAGGACAAGCGTGTTGCGGTTGCTATGGAAACACAGAAACCTGGAGATGCGTGCCAGCGAAGCCAACAGCAGGGTCTCACCACTATTTCCATGGAAGAACAGAAAATCCTCTTATCCCTGGACAGACTCAACCACCAGCTGCACTGTGAGCACTTTGACACAGGACAGAACTGATCAACTTGATTATATTATTCTGGATAAACCACAATAGAATTAATTTGTTGTCGTATTTCAACATGCTAACCACTCTCCTTCCTGTCTTGCAGGTGTGCAGGAACACATAGGCGGTAATACTGGCCTCGAACTCATCGACCCACCCTGCGTAAGTATGATTTTCTAAGGGAATCCTTGCTTCTCGTGACACATGACGCGTTTTTGATGTTCTTTTCCTCTCAACTTCTTCCACTGCTTTCAGACTCAGGAAGCAAAATCTAAAATCCATCACAGGCATCGGGCATTCTCGGCTGACAGCCGCTCTGGAAACCAGAGGAAACTGTGACTAAGCCTATCCACAATAATCTTCACTTCCATCAGGGCTTTTTACATATTCTGCATTAACTGAATCAACAAGCACTTTATTACCCTGCAAATGGGATCTCACTCTTGCTGACGTCTGATTGGATAACACAATTAATTTAAAAAAATATGTATAGCAGCATTATTTAAGCTGGTTTAATTGTACGGATTTGTTTTTGTACTTCAGCGATCTCTCGTAATTTTATGATAAATAAAACTACCTTCAGCTTTTGATTGATTAGCCACTTATTATGAAGAGATTGTATCCTAAGTGCCTACAGAGATTATAGTTGCTAATGCAAAATATCGTTTACCAAAGCTGATGCACGATTGCAGAAAAATCTGTAATGATTTAATAAGGATTTAGTAATTGGGATTGAGGGAATGCTGCACTTGGTGTTACTGTATGATTTGCACTTTATGCATGAAGATCCAAACAAGGATTTCCACTTTTTAATTTTTATACTTTAATTTGACCCTTGTCTGAATGAAATACTCCAACATTAGATGGTCTTTTAATTACTTATTGTCTGACAAAATATAGTGTATACCATGTATTTGTATAACTTTAATATTCCTTTTTGTCCACATTTTATATAGCAACACTGAAATTTGCTGTAAACAGTTTTGGCCTATATTGACACATCGTGAGCTGAATAAAGCTTTTTTTTTTTTTTTTNGTTTTTTTTTTTTTTTTCTAACATACTGATAACCTGCCAGATTCTGTGTGTTTGGAAGTGTTTTTCTTTCCTAATTCATACGTAACGCAGTCAACAAAAGGTCTGACTGAGGAAATGAAATGGTTTACAGAGAAATGTTGCAACGTGAAAGGCGTGTTTGCCTTTCTTTGATGGTTATGTCTTCTGCACTAGACTAAACCTACTGGCTCAACAAGGTGAGCCTCTGCCAGAGGGCTTCCACTCCTCTGCTGCAACTGAACTTTACTCCTCTTTTGCTCCTACGTCACTCAGATGATACTAACTTATTGGGAATATTAGTTGTAAGCTATTGTGCTTTTTTTTTTTTTAATTTTTACATGCTTCTTTACCAAAAAAAGAGGTTTAGCGGGGGGGATGAGGGTGCAGATATTAGTGATGTGAGTTCATTGCCCCTCCTCCTTCGGCATGTCTAGTTTTGCCCCTCAGCCAGCTTGCTAGGACTTGCTCCAAGAGGTGGAGGAAACCCAAGCTCATTGAAGAGTCTGTCTCACAACCATGATGAAACTTTTTCTGGCTTTCACTATGGGTTTCTTCTTCTTCTATGCCTACGTACATTCTTGAGCATTTCGTCAAGGAGCTCCAAAACAATGATGTGACCGTCATGCGTTTCTGCCCACGTAGAGTCACTCATCATCAGCTCCTTGTTATCTTACACCAAAAGTGAGACGAGACATAAAAGAAGAGACTAAATATACGCTCGGCTTTCCTACACGNTACACCAAAAGTGAGACGAGACATAAAAGAAGAGACTAAATATACGCTCGGCTTTCCTACACGATGCCTGCAGCGGCCCTTTGACAAGTCGTGTGAAAAGAGATTTTCTAGTAGGAAAGACAAAAGACATCCACTGTGAGCGACATCAATGTCACGTCTAAGCCAGTGGGCAGAAGGTGATTAGGGAAGGAAAAAGAATGGCCTCAGTTTAACTAAATAGTGGATTTTACCTGTTAAATGAATTTTATTGAGCTCAAATAAGTGATTAATGTTAAAAAGTCTTCATATCTTGGCTTTGTGTGTGCGTGTGTGTGTGTGTGGNGGGGTATAAATTGGGTCAACTCAGGCTGCAGTTATGTAGTTCATGAATTAGTGGCACATTAACTACCACACAACTATCAAATTAAATTCAAGTTAAGAAAATACGTTGAGTGGAAATAACCAGCTACGGCTTTCTCAAAAATAGTTTTAGTTATAGTATTAGTCTTACTTCCCTTAAAGGACCATGCCAGTGATTTTACACTTTTGAGCCCAAGAAATTACAACCCACGTACACATTATATTACGACCAACCATTCTCCAAAACATAGTACTGGAGCGGTACATTTTAGAATTGTTTTTCCTACCTTTTAGGCAGCCATTGGTTTCAGTTTTCTAGTAAGCTATAAAAATCAACTTGCAGAAACTTGAAACTTGCTTGAGATACAGAATCTATTGCAGCAAACCAAACGTTCTTATTTTCATATGTCACAGTTATTTAATTTAACTGGGCCACCATGGAGCTGTGTTTCTCTGTCAGGAAGTATAGTCCAAGGAAAGATGGCTCTACCAAGAAATGTGATTTTGAAAGATTAGGGGATTTGGCAAAATAACATAAAAACTAAGTTACAGTTGTATGTTTTGGAAAATGATTGTCGGTAACAACGTGTATGCAGGTAGCATTTATTGGGCTCAAACGTGCAAAAAAAGATGTGGTCCTTTAAGATAACACCCATAGATTTCTCTTGATTTTCAGTTGTATTAAAAAAAAAAAAAG
>VXCM01000981.1:0-12500 GCA_014773175.1 Lucifuga dentata
CCCCCACTCTCTCATTGCCAGAGCTTTTCTGCAGGCAATGTTGTGCAATACTCCCACTTGTCAATAATTTATCAGCAGACAGGCTTTTGATGTCACGTACACAGGTTGAATGTATGTCTGCTTCCATAGCGACAAGAGCTTACAGTATGAAGCCTTTATTAAGTTACACTTTTGATCTGGATGAATTCTAAGGATGAATCCATTGTTATGTCTGACAGGAGCACTTTAACCCCAAACAATTTTAAGTATGCTTTTATTTTTTTACAGTGTAATATAATAGGGAGTATATATTGACAGTTGCAAAACTTCAAATTCACGCCAAAAGAAATGCATCCAGTCAGCCAAACCCAAAGGTCCTGAACTGCTCTGAAAGTTTCATTTCAGATTTGTCCATTACTTCTGTAACATGTTTACATCAACATCTAAATTGTGAATTTACCTGCTGATGCACCTGGTTAGACACACACACACAAAGTACAAGGCTAGCAAGCGAGTTTGGCCAGAATCTGTCCTAATCTGGCCCAATCCCACAGTCTGTGGGTGTTCACAGCTCAGTCCTGATGCAGCTGTCCAATCAGAACAGAGCATGCTTATAGGGAGGGGGCCTTAAAGAGACCGTACCTAATTCATTCTGATTTCACTCTGTGTGCATAGTGGTGCTGCAGCAGGAGAGAGGAGAAGCCAAGTAGTGTGTTTTATGCAAATGTTATAAAATGGACTCCTAAATCAAAACAAGAACATGGAAATCTCCAGAATATGTCCCGTTTAAGGCCACTCAAGCAAGTTAATTTATCTTATCATTTACATTTTTTCCAACACTTTAAATCATTTTTTTTTTATGTTTAGCTCCTGCAAACTGATTTAACAGTGTGCAATTTAATGTCAGAACCCAATTTTCATACGAACATACACTATTGTTGGGTATGGTTATCACTCATAACTGTCATCACTCTGCGTGTGCACTGTAGAGTCAGAGCCCGAAATGTTATCACTCATAAGGCAAATCAATTTGCATTGAGGAAATATAAATCATCACATTGCGTCCATGCAAATCTTTTGCTTTACATTTGTGCTGTTTCCCTGTCAGTAGTAACAAGTTCTGGCTTATATATAACAAATTACAAGGAAATTAGATATTTAATTAACTTCCAAACTAAATGAGAGCTCGTGAGCTTCAAAGGTTACGTGAATTGAGTTGTGAATCATAAAATAAGCAATGGGTGAAATTTCCTTTTAGGATCTAATGACAGTGAGATACAATGAAAAATGAGGCTGTATTATTAACATTTTCATTGAAATTAATTTATGCTGAAACCCATTTTTGTGTGTGTCAATCACAACTACTATGTGTGTGTGTATGTGTGTGTGTGTGTGTGTGTGTGCAATGTACTCAAGACAAAAGACTATATGATCGTCTTTCTAATGTGTTCCATAACTGCTTGGCAGGGCATATTTCTCTACCACTCCTATACCTCCAACTCTCCTTTAAAAACAGAAAAGTTACATGGCTTGAACCACAACTATCGTCTGTTATCACTCAGAGACTATTTATGCACAATGAAAAAATGTCGATGGACAAAAATGCAGAAGGCCTGCTCAAGGTGTGCGGAGAAACAAAACCAGTTAGCCATGATGTATTCTTGAAATAAAACCAAAAACAAATCCTGTGTTTCCTGTTTTCATTCCTTCTCTCTAAAGCAGATAATTAACAACTGTCACTCTCACATGAAGCTGTAGAATTAGCCAAACTGGCATAACAGTCATAGTCATCGCACATTTCACTGTTAAACAAGCAATTTTTAAAAATTTCTCATTATTATGGATAATTTACTCCATATCAAACATTATAAATTTGGGAGTAAATAATGCTATGTTGCTCCTGACCTGATAACAATACTATTTCTCATTGTAGAATACCAAAAGTGTCTTTTTTCATTAGAGGTTATGACAGGAGCATATAGGAGTATATTACGAATATATCTATGTTAAAAGCAAGTATTTTTTTTTAAACTAAATTTGTAATTTTTGTATTGATCTAACCAAAATTAAGCCACAAACTTGCCTATCATGTTTGAAACAACCATGTTATCTTCTTCATATGTAACGTTTGCAGCAAATATTTTACTAATAAATAATGTGTCGAATACTTGTACTGCAGTATTGATCGCTAATACTACAGAATATTTTCCACTGATTTATATCCCATTAAGGAGGATGACTAGATGTACTAATTAGAAAAGATGATAATGTGAAACCTTCTCACATTATCTTTCCATGATGAATCTGACTTTAGCATCAATTGTCTCCTAATTACTTACATTTAGTATTAGTATTTGCTCTCATACTTCTTAGTGTCAGGATGTGGGTCATTATACTTCTTAGTGTTTGCAAAGTCAGCTGCGCTAAATTAGACTTTTTGGGTGAAGGGGTTTTATTGCATATTGGATATACTGAAGATTAGCAATTCACACTTATCACTGGCAGGATTCATTCAGGAGTGTGATAACAACAGTAATGACAATTCATTGATCTTCGAGGACAACTTCCTGCTGCACTGTGGTGCTTCCAGCAAGCAGGAAGTTTATTAAGGGCCTTTTGTCCTTTTATGACTTAAATCTCAGATCCAAAACTGTGTTAAAGGTCATTTCATTAGATTCTGCAAGTCCTTTGTACAAGTAGTCCTCCTTCTTGTGAATATAAGTAATATGGAATTTCCACCAAAATGATGCTGAGATAACTGCTTTTGTGCATAGTTTTATAATCTACAGCTCTTTTATGTACAGTATTTTTATTTACATTTTCTCCAGGAAAATCATGTGCACATGGAAAAGATTCTGTGGTCATATGTTTAACCAGAGACACTCTCAAGTGGCATTTCACAGAGCCCATAGACCCACCCACACACACACACACACACACACACACACACACACACATAATAGATAAATTAAGGCACATAAGAAGGACTTGATTTGACCAAGTTAAATAGAGCTGCCCTTCATACATTCCAAATTCCCTTTTTTCCTTTTGAGTTGTTGAGTCTATTGTCAATAACTGACCTTGATCCATGAGTACCAACCACCGTCAGTTACGCTGGGGCATTAATATCCACAGTGATAAAGGTGTAAAGTAAGTCCTTCTCAATCTTCTTGACTGTGTATTCGAGGGTGTTCAACCCATCTTTGTCCATGGTCCACTGCGTTTGCAATAGTTTGTTAGGATTGGCCGGGTTAGGCTCATTGTGCAAATCTCTGTTATGTTTGGCCATTTTGTACTTTCCAGTCAGATAGTCAGGCCGAGAAATGGACATTCCACGGAAGATAATTCGGCTATAAATATCATCATCCTCACCACCCCAACCCCAGAAGGTGTTAGGGAACCCATTAATCTTCAAGAATTGGTCCTTGGACAATGAAGAAACACCACCAAAGTAAGTGTTATAGGGTAGTGCAAAGTTAAATTTGTCCATTGCCACAGCAAGGTGTCGGGGGTTTTCAAAACATCTACAGAGGTTACGGTCATCCATAGGAATCAGATCTACATCAGAGAACAGGAAGCAGTCATAATCATACTCCTTCAGTGCCTCAACATAGCCGACATTCAGCAGTTTCGCTCGGTTGAACACTCCTTCACCATCTTGGTTAATAACATACACACCATAGTCCACCTGCTGCCGCTTGAGGATAGGATGAAGGTAGTAAAGCCAGTGATTCAGGTGCTCATACCGATTGCGGAATGGGATGATGATTGCCACCTAAAAAAGAGTATTTATATGAAATACAATATGTATAAAACATTCCAGGGACAGTCTTCCAGTGACATAAAGTTAGAGACTCATGAATAATGCTATGGTAATGGACTGTGATGGTTCTGATTGTTTAAATGATTTGGCCGTTATAAAAGTTGAATAATGTTCAATATACTCAAGGTGCTCTACAAGTATCCCCTGCCCCTGTGTTTTCACATGTAGTTATGAAAGGATATATATATATTTTTTTTTTTCCGAAAAATAATTGAAACCAATGAGTAAGCCACACACCCTAAAACAGTGTACTATGTTGGAGAATTATTAGCACTATACTGCATGTGTGTTCATCTTTATTCTTCCATTATTTATTCTGTCCATTGTTTCAGTTTTCAGTCGCCTCCATTTATACACCTACCTTTTGTAGTGCTACACAGTCTGATGGCTTGTATCGTCCTCCTTCCTGAATAAAATCGATGGCCAACTCTTTTGCATCTTCCATCGTGTGTCTGACATTAAAGTTCACATCCAGAGGTCCCACCAGATTTGGAGGAAAATCAGGACAAGGTTTCAAACCCTCGGTCAAATCACCTGGCTTCTGAGCACCTTCTTCCTTTTTCTCCAAGTTGTCCAACTTTTCTTCCTTGTCTTCAGCCTGTTTTATTTCTTGTTCTTGCTGCTGTTGAGTTGTCTTATTATTTTCAGACAGCACTTTATCTGCATTTTCTGTAATAGAGGCCTTTTTTGGCAAGGCAAAAGTGATATCAGTGTTGTAGTATAACATCAAAACATAACCTGCCACACTGAGCAAACACAAAATTGCCAGAAATTGAAAGAGTTTTTTCAGCATTTTTGCTATCTGTCCCTGACGTTGATTTTACTCAATGGCTTTCCTACAAATCTATTACGTACTCTATGCCTTGCATGTCAAAAGTGTTGCACACACACACACAAGAGCAACCAAACTGGTTTTTTATTTGACTAGCTTCCTTGTACGAGTCAGCTGATTAGAGCAGGTTATAGACTCAGACATAATTAGTAACCAATTGTAACTATGTGATTTGTCTACAGTGAAATGACTTCAGATCTAGTTATTGGTAAACTTAGAAGTGTATTATTGTTTGTGTTAAGGATGTTAATATTACTATCATATGCTGTATGTGCTCCTTTAAATTTTGTATTGTTTTTCGAGTCATCTATAAAAATCTTGAAGTACTAAGAATGTACTAAGAAAATAACTTACTTCACTTAACCATGAGCAAAAAGAAAAAAAGAAAAAGGAAAAAAGAATGAAAGAAAAAAGAAACAGACAAAATCCTTAAAAATACATTGTTAACATTATCAGTAATGCAGCACAATAACGCTGTAACTGCTTCAAATTATGTTGTCAAATTGGTCCCTCTACTGGTGTGTGACTGACACTGCAGGATCTCTCTACTGATGTTCCATGTCAACCCTGGCAGACTAGTAGAACACCAAAGATCCTTTAAGATCACCTCAAACAAACTGAAAAACTGTTTTCAATCTTGTAAAAAGTCTTCTTCCAGATTCTACAAAAACAAATCTGAAGTACGCTATGTCCCAGATCCTGAAACTTGTCCACACCTGCCCTTAAAAATGTGAAACATCCGCATGATTGCACCTATTCCCAGTATTCTTGTTGAAATCAGCTGTCCCAAGACGATAAGATGTTTGAAAAATGCTGCAGGTTCGATTCCAGATAGAAGCTATCCTGCAAGGAGTTAACCCTTTGTTATTTCTCTATCCAGGAATTCTCACTCTTCTGAAATAGTACGGGTAAGTGTACTACACTGGAGCAAACTTCCTGTTTATGTACATACAAATACAGGTGCAGTGAGGGGAGTGCCACCAAAAAGAAAAAATAAAATAAAATAAAGAATAAAAATAAAAAGTTCAACATGAGTATGAAGGGACAAAGGGCAAGTAAGGCAATTCCACTGTGCATATATCCAATCCCACAGCTTTGATGACAACTAGCAGCAAGGTAAGAATGTTAAACCTATAGTTTAACTTGTCTGACTGGTGCTGACACATGTAACCTGAGCTCACACACTGTAAAATGATACACACCCCTGCACAAAGATGGGCAGCTATCCCAGTTTAATGTGTTGATACATGATAGCAGTAACACTGGTGAATGTGAGTGTGTGCTCAGTAGTGATAAAGTCGTCCAGTTCATTGAAATATTACAAGCTTCTGTAAGTGAGTACAGAGATGAATGAGGTACAGGGGTGGTGACCAATCAAAACACTAAGAAATTCAGGGAGGGTCAATCCCAAAAATGTACTTCCTGGTTATGAATCAGACTCCCTATTCTGGCTTACAGACAAAAACCAAACTTCTAAACTACAGTAGTAGGTTGTATTTTTAAGATGCAACCTCCTCATCCTCATTTCCTCCTCTCTTTTATCATAGCTTGTCAGAGATGTAATTGAATGCATTTTGTCCTTGAAATGTTACAAACTGACATCTGAACAAAAAAATTGTGAAAATGTCTAAATCTATATTAAGAACTTTATCCAGTTAACCTTTTGTGTCTTTTCATTAAAGCACATGTATTGGGAAGCACATGCACAATGTGTTCAGTATAGTTGGTGTAAATAATGTTGGTGAAAGAATTCAGTTTTTTGTGCATATTTGGGTGGGTGTCAAGCTGAAATGAAAGCACACTTTTACCTGTTGTAATATGAGCACTGCCTACAATGCTGCCATACAGTTAACATGCTGGCGATACACGTGATCAGTGCTTTGGACTCAACTTTCACAGAAAAAGCAATGTCTCAAAGTAAAAGGAATCATCATCAACACCAAACAATAGTGATGTGACGTGAGGTGCCGAGGCTTCAAAGCGTATGTCGAGTAGTCAGGTAAGTTTTCTGGGAAGCGCGTGTCTAGGCGTGTTTCATGTCAGATGAATGACGTAATCGATGACGCCCGAAGCCTCGTTGAGCTCCCATACCACGTGACTGGTTTGGGAAGCGCTTCGAAAATCCCCCCGCAAGATTTGCTTTGTGCATATTAACCACTGAAAATGATAATTTTTTTTTTTTTTTTTANTTTTTTTTTTTTTTTTTACATTTTTTAATATCGGTGGTCGTTTGGCAGCAATTTACAACATTTTTACGGCTTAGTTAGTTCACAATGGATCACTATTAAAAATATTTAACCAAAGAACTTTGTACACATTTAACCCACTACTTATAAGGGTGGTTTCATATTTATTCATGTTTTGAATGATCATTTCTATATTTCTGCCATTACCATTACTCGAACCACGTTGCCAGAATGATTCAGTTTTTCACGAGGCTTCATCTGGCCATCACTACCAAACAAAATGACCACAACCCATAGTGGATCAAACAGAAGTCGTCATTCTTTTTTACAGAGACGTGCAAACGCATTTATTTGCATATTCACATATCCCGACAGGCCTCTGCATTGACCATATATGGTAAATTGAGGGAGGGGAAGTGGGTGAGGCCTTTTCCAGGAAATTCAGGTTTTTTTTTTTTTTTTTTTTTTTTTTTTTTTTTTATTAAAAAGGGTAAATTGCTCGCAGGTGTGCTTGCGCAGTTTGTTAATCTGAAATATTTGACCCGGACGCATTTTTCCTTTATGTCAGTGCTGTTAGAATATCAGTGGATAGGTTTACAAATGAGAGCCTGTATCTCAACAATTTCTTTCCAATAAACTTATCAAAATGTGAATGTATGTGGGAATTAATTCCCGGCTTAACCTTCTCAAACTCGCCGGCTGCAACTCCAGGCTGTTTTTTTTTTTTTTTTTTTTTTNTTTTTTTTTTTTTTTTTTTGTTAATTATTATTATTATTATTATTATTATTATTATTACTATCATCATTTAAAAGGCAAAAGCGAAATGAAAAGTCTGATATGGTGAAAGAAGAGAGAAAAGTCCCGCAATAATTTGGTGCAGAAAACAAACGCGTATGAAACATGAAATTAGGAGAGATGACCTATGGAAGACGCAGATTGGTGGGAGTGGTTGCAGTTATGCGTGAGAGTGGGTCGTGGAGCTGACAGAAGTTTAATAATTAATGGAAACGAATATTGGCTCTCATCCCTGTGGACCATCTGTCAACGATCCAATGAAAGAGGACCAGAGGATGAACCTGCTAGAGAAAACTTCATTAATGTAAGTCATTTTTACTGTTTTTATTTTTTTTAATTCCACGGGAGCACGTGTGAAAAAGCTCCACCTCTTTTACAAATGATACAGTTTTAATGTGTCCTTGGTATTTTCTGTTGGATTTTGACTGCTTGTTGCTGTGCTTTGTTTTGCTGCCTTGTATTGTTGGTGATGCGTTCACTGTCTTTTCTCCTGTGGTGCATTATTTCATGCAGTGTGCTGGTCGCTGCAGTACATGAGCTTTTGCTTGTGATCATGTGTGTGCTGATGTGATCAGAAAAGTGTAACTGTGATGTGCTTCTTGCATTTAATCAAAACTCTGGATGATTGAGCTTGTCATGTTTATCTCCACGGATGTCTTATGTATGGAACCATGTTGAGTTACAAAAACCATGTTGAGTTATCAAAAGTCCATGAGTTTTTTTTTTTTTTTTTTTTTTTTGGACATAAGAAAAAAAAACATTGTGTGTCTGACATTAAAGTTCACATCCAGAGGTCCCACCAGATTTGGAGGAAAATCAAGACAAGGTTTCAAACCGTCGCCTCAAATCACCTGGCTTCTGAGTGCCTTCTTCCTTTTTCTCCAAGTTGTCCAACTTTTCTTCCTTGTCTTCAGCCTTTTTTGTTTCTTGTTTTTGCTGCTGTTGAGTTGTCTTATTATTTTCAGACGGCACCGTGCCAACTTCGTGTTCTCTAATAGATGCCTTCTTTGGCAAGACAAAGGAGCTATCAATGTTGTAGACACTGTAGAATAACATCAAAACATAACCTGCCACACTGAGCAAACAAAAAATCACTTGAAATTGAAAGAATTTTTTCAGCATTTTTGCTATCTGTCCTTGATGTTGATTTTACTCAACGGCTCTCTTACAAATCTACTACGTGCTCTATGCCTTGCATGCCAAAACTGTTGCACATACAAGAGAAACTGGCTTTTTTAAAATTTAGTTTGTAACTTCCTTTTACAAGTTAGCAGGCTATAACTCATCGATGGGCAACTTTAATAAGGATTGGGGCCAGTATGTGCTGACACATATTGTGTGCAGATCTTGTGCCTCCTTCCTTTTCTTCTAAACTGATATGTCATTGGTTTGTTACAACAGATAATACATCAGATTACACAAGATACTCTCATATTTACTGCTTAATAATACTCAGTTATGTTAAACTGCCTTTGCCAGTGCCTGTTTGATTGCTGGCGAAAATCAAACTGTTGTTATACAGATTAGACTGTGGTTGTGGTGTGGTGGCACCTATTTTATCAACACCACTTGGACATGCGACACTTAGCGGGTATTGTCACACTTTAAAGCTTTAAAGAGCTCGAGCAATGGCACACACACAAGAACCAGTCTCGGGGTGAGAGCCCTGTACAGAGATTACAGTAAGTTCTTATACTATCACATGCAAGTCATGAATCATTCTTAACTTTGCAAGATATGACGCAGAATCATTGAATTGTACGTTATGACACTCCTTAGTTAAAAGCATATCATTACAGCCACACACACATCATCTTCCACACTGACTCTTTATACGAAACAGGTGCCCTTTGTTCTATCAACTGAAATTCCTTCACATTCATTCATTCATGTGTTACTTTCCCAAGGCAGTATCTGAAGAATAACCTTCAAAATAAACACACACACAGTGAGTCTTCACTAAATGTTTGTTCTTTGTCTTGTTATCTGCATGAGAAAGGAACAGACAATTCTTTCATAACCTGTTGTCCGCAGCTGGTGAGCCTTGTTACAGTCGACAATGTTAAATGCAATATAAGCTACGAATAAACGTTAAGCAACTCTTTCAGAGTTAAAGTATTAACATCTTATTTTCTCTTACAGTAGGTAGGAATGATAGTATTGACATCTGATGTATTGCATTTTATTCCCCAAGTTGTGCACACTGCTCATCCACCTGCTACATCCTATCAACTACATACTGCAACATTCTAATGTCTTTACACTCTAGCAACAATACTCTAAAAAGACTTTGTAGTCCCAAGAAACCATCAAGTAAATATGGTCAACCCAGCAACCGCCCAAACATATCAGTTTGACTTTAGACCATGTGTTAGCAACCAGCTGTACAAACTGACAGGCATACATTTAACCTCTTAACAATAACTTATTACTAATAACATTCGCTTGTTCGTGGAATTGCTAACAATTCGATGAATAGTGGGTTTACTTTTTGAAGGTAAATTGATTTTAAATTGATAGAAAAATGTATTAATTAATTGTGACCCATTAACTAGTTAATTTCTTCTATTATATTAAAGATGCACCCAGTGGCATCACTAGGTGTGGTGTCACCCAGTGTGGTATCTCATGGTGTCACCTCCCCCCATGGACCTCCATCCATACCAGACCATACAGAATCCTTAGTAATGTTTTTCGTAGTAGGCCAATGTACTCGTAAATCATAATTCCCATATATCACTGAATATAATGGCAATAATAGTGACATAAACAAGTTTCTGTTTTTTCCAGACTGGACCATTGTAACTCCCTGCTTTCTGGAATTAATCAAAAATTAATCTTATTCCTCCAACAAGTTCAGAATGCAGCAGCTCAGCTACTTACTGGTTCCTTTTGACGGCATCACCCACCCCTGTCCTGGCATCCCTCCACTGGCTCCCTGTTCATTTTAGAACTGATTCTAAAATTGTTCTTATTATTTTTAAAGCGCATTTAGGTGTGGCTCCTAATTATATTTGTGACATGTTAACAGCTTATGAGCCATCCCAGCACACAGCCTCAGATCCTCAGGCTCTGACCTCCTTACTATTGCCAAATCTAACCTGAAAGCCTAAGGTGACTGGGCCTTTGCGGTTAGAGCTCCAAAGCTCTGAAATGATCTGCCAGAGGATCTGATTCTTGCCAAATCAGTGTTTGCTTTTAAATCACAGCTCAAGACCCATTTTTATAGACTTGCTTTTATGTGATGTCATTTTTTTTAGTGTTTGCTATATTGTTTTTAATGCCTTACTTTTACTTTGTGTTGATCTGTCTGTTTTGTTGATTCTTTTATTAGTTGTCAAAGCACTTTGCAAACTGTTTTTAAAGGTGCTATATAAATAAAGATTATTATTATCATTATTATTATTATTATTATTATTATTATTATTATTATATTATTATTTTATGCTACTTTACAGTTCGATTCCACTACATTCATCTGGCAGCTATAGTTACTATAAAAAAAAAAGTTATAAGTTGCACCTCAGCCAGTTACAACATTAAATGCTGATTATTTTAGTGTCAGTTCAGCAATACAGTTATGATACAGGTTTTGATAATATATTTTTAAAAAAGTAAGCACTGCGGCAGTTCACAAATACATTTAATTTGATTTGGTTTGGATTACAAAGGGAGTACAAAAACAAATTTAGGCCGCTAGGTGGCAGTATTGTGTAAATTAGGGTTGTCATGCAGGGAAAGTGTTGTGCAACACAGGAAAAAAACTAAAAGTTTACAAAAGAAAGACACAACCATGCAATGCCATGCTTCTGTGGCTCCCACAGCAACAGTAAGCTTTGCAAATACATTAAGAGAGCACTGATAACAACATGCACATGTGCACTTCATTCAAATATCTCACAATTACGAGAAACTATCTCATAATTATGAGATAGTTTCTCATAGTTATAGCATCTTGTAATTATGACTTAGCATCTCATAATTATGACTTAGCATCTCATCTCATAATTATGGCTTAACATCTCATAATTAAGACTTAGCATCTCGTAATTATGACTTACATCTCATAGTTATGACTTAGTATCTTGTAATTATGAGATAGTATCTTATAATAATGACCTAACATCTCATAATTTTGACTTCGCATCTCGTATTTATAACTTAGTATAACTTATTTCTTCACTTACCCATGAGCAAAAAAATTAAAAAAAGAAAGAAAAAAGAAAAAGAAAAAAAATCCTTAAAAATACATTAACATTATCAGTAATGGAGCACAATAATAACTGCTTCCTAGTATGTTGTCAAATTAGTCTCTCTTCTGGTGTGTGACTGACACTGCAGCATCTCCCAACTGATGTCCCATGTCAAGCCTGACAGACTACCAAAGATGCTTTAAGAACACCTCAAACAAACTGAAAAGTTGTTTTTAACAGAGATGTGAACTCGAGTCACATGACTTGGACTTGGTTGTATAAAAATTGAATATATTAGGCTCAAACATGCAAAATGGCCAGTATGATCCTTTAAGCCCAATAAATACTACACATATATACATTACATTACTGACTGACTGCAGGTTGTATTTATTAGGATCAAGTATGCAAAATCATTGGTATGCTCCTTTAAGCTGCTGCAACAGCCCTTTGTCTCTGCTTGATCTTGGCTTTGGTCTCAGCATGTGCTTGATAGGTGGTGTCGTGAAGCCATCAACAGGATTCTGGGCACTTAACCTGAATCTCCTCTTTGTGTCCAAGGCCAAATTGAACTTTGTCCAGTGCAGATTTTTGATTATTATGGTAGCTATGATATGATAGTAAATATCTGTAGAGTTGTAGGAAGCAGACTAATTGACCAAAAAAGTGAAAACACCTGTGTGTGTGTGTGT
>VXCM01000981.1:15000-33848 GCA_014773175.1 Lucifuga dentata
TCTTCTCCTTCTTCTCCTCATTGCCAGTAAAATTGCCCTTATAAGTTAGGCTTTCATCAATATAGGTTTTTGAACTCAAATCCTTACTTTGGCCTGAAACTTTGAATGTTATTCAATACTGTTAATTTTTTTTTTTTTTTTTTTNTTTTTTTTTTTTTTTTTTGCCAAAATTTACCAGGTCTCAGGAATCTTTCTAGGAATCTGAAGCAGCATATACAATTCTTCCATTGAAACCTGCAGCAATGACATTTTTAGTACATAAACAGGTAATTTACACAGGGTGGCCAACCCTGCTTATTCAGTATTCAGTAGGGAGACTATTAGAAAAGGAAACACACAATATGAAAATGATTAATTTCATTGGTCACATCCAAAAATTGGTGATGAACAATGGTATCTTTGTTGACAAAATTATAAATATGCCTACTTGTACCTAGTTTTGATGACCTATCATCCCTGAAAATCCGAACAAAATATACAGTACTTTCGTGACCTACAACAAGCCATGATGAACCTAACTGTACTTGAAGGCGGCATTTATCTTCTCTGGTGGTCTGACCCACAAAGAGCTAACAATGAGAGTTTGCCTTAAGCATGTTTCAAACTGCCACTTAACCCCATCCCTCATAAATAACAAAGAAAGGCTGCTAGAGAGAAATTACCGCCATGATTAGAAGGCAAATCAGATGAATATGTCTACTTTAGGATTTGAATTTATATCCACATTGCACAATCCTGTGGCTGGTTTTTTTGTGCTCACCACAAACAAAGCAGAGACGGTGACCCCTCTTTTTCAGGCTGTGGTTGTGCAGATGTTTGGGTCCACACTCGGGGTAATTTGCAGCATTCACACCTGTTCAAGCAAACCACACCACCAGAGCAAATCACACCAAGTTTGGGTTTCAACGGAGAAGGCCTGAACTTTTGAATTTACCGACGTGCACTTTTTCAGCAAAGACACAACCGCTGCTGCGTTCTGTGCCAGTCAGCAGCTCCACTTGAATTTGAGATGAAGTGCCTTGCTCAAGAGTAGTATTCTTCCAGTTCTGCCCACATTTTCACAGCCTGTCCAAGTACTTGATCCAGCAATTTTGTGGTCACAAGTCCGCTGCGCTAGCCTTCAGGCTATTCCCACTTAAAGTATTTAAGAGAAGGCTGAGATGGCAACTTCAGTTCTTCAAAAGTTGGAGAAATGTCAGCCCTAAGTCAGAGGATAGGGGGCAAGAACCCAGGGAAGGAAAATGACAAGCACCGTCATGCATGGCCCTTATCATCCATCGCTCCCATTTTCTAGGTGACATGAAGCGGGCGTTCTCCCAATAGGCCCTCGGGCGATGTGTCAGGAGCAACTGGAGAATGAAGGAGAAGCGCTCAATTAGGGCCCATTGACATATGGTCTTCACGGCTAACTATCTTCTTCTTCCATCCCTGATAGGTCACTCTGTAGAGGCTGACACTCCCTCTCAGTCACACGCTTGCTAGGCTCAAACACCCACACACTGGCTGTTTCACTCATTCACGCTCTTGCTCACTTATTTCCTTCTTCATTAACAGAAGTCCTTTCTAGCTCAGGTAGATAGACTTCTTTGCTCATTTATTTTCCTGCCAACAACTTCAGACATGGCTCTGCCTATTCTGCCCTGCTGAATGAGAATGTGTGTTCAGCAAACCCTGTCATTTACTGTCAAATTTATGAATTAGTCAGTGTTGACATTATGAAACTGTTATAGAATAACATTTCCAGCCAGTTATTTCTATTAAAAGTCAAAGGAAAAGATCCATTGCATGTGCAGATGGAACTTAAAGGAAAGAAACTGTTAATTTATAGCTTATTAGATAAATATATTTTAGTGTTTCTGATTGAAAATGCCAACTCAGCATAGGTGGGTTTGACCGCAGGAGTGGCTAAGTAAAAAAAAAAAAAAAAAAANAAAAAAAAAAAAAAAAAAATGTTGACACAGGGTATTTTTATTTACCAACATAAGCTGCACAGTGCATACTGATCCTAAAATTAATCTGCATTAAAATAAAAAGCCCTACACTCAGAAAATAGCATGCATCCCTGCTTTCCTGTAGAGTAACTTAACATCAATTAGAAATCTTGGTTTTGCTGCCCTCTAGTGGTTGAAATTCTCATCATGCTGTAGTCAACGTGTCCTCAGGTTTGTTCAGTACACTGTGACATCACTGTAATAGAAAACTCGTGACCACACTCATCAGTCAGTGTTGTGATTAAGGCAATAATGTGAGTAAGACGAATGTAATTTAATAGGATTCTTTGGTTTGCCGAATATACATGATGCATTGTGTAATCGGAGTATGCAGAGGTGACTTAGTCTGATTATGACATTTACATACCCAAATAAATGAATTTACAATTACATAATTCTGTTCTCCCATTTACCCCGATTTTGCTGTAATTAAGGTGTATACATAACTTTTGCAAAAATTGATTTATTGCCTAAATGTGATTTTAATAGGAGTTTTAATGTGCATGTAAATGTGCATGTTTTAATGTGCAGTGATATTGGCTTGGTTCAACAGACTTGAAACTTGAACCCAGAAGAGGTTGTGAAGCATGCTTTTCATGATGGTGTTACTTTACTCTTTAATGGTTTTCTGTAGTTGTATACTGTGCTAGACTGTTTTATAGAATATCTGGAGAGATGAGTGTACTGACGACTGCCAAATACATCAGAGGCCTCATCTACCTGCAAAATGATACTGAAATAGAGGCAAAGTGCTGCTTGCTTCACTGATTGATGCTGTCAGTGTAGAAAACATTAATTGAAGCTGCTGGATTTAAAACTTTCAAACAAACTGTGTTCATATGTGGATGCTTTCATGGGATGCAAAAAATAGATTATATGCTGTTTATGGCTGGTAAATTTTCTTGTAATTACAAGTTAGTTTGTAAGCTCAGAACTCTATTTCCAGCATGGCTGTCAAAAGTAAAACCACTGTGGAAAATAAAGTGGATGACAACATTTTCAGCCATATTTAGTGCACATTTCAGTGTTGTAGGATCCACAAACTGCTGAGCTTTTGCAATTGCGAGACAAAGATGCAGAGTACTGCAGTTATGTGGCATTCATAGAAATTAATTGATCACATTTCTTTTATATATGTGTATATATATGTATTTTTTAAATTTTATGTATGTATTTTTGCTATTTTCTCCTCAGTCCAGTTTGATCTCCTTTGTTGGATTTCTGCCAGAAATTTTTAATAATGATTTTTAATATCAGTTTGGCTTAAGATCAAGATTTCATTAGGGAAAGGCATTACCCAGGCATTCTTATCATATCCCTGCTGGGCAGGGAATCACTCAAGATTTTACCTTATTTTAGAAATCTAACCTCATCTAATGAAAACTATTTTGCACTTCAGTTAAAAAAAAAAAAAAAAAAAAAATCACTGACACTGTGACAGTCTCAAAGCTGCAGCTCTGAGCGGAAGAAGAAACAGTCTCTCAGTCTCTTACCTCCACTCCTCCTCTTCTTCTCTGCTGCTTGTTCTTCTTCTCCCCTTTCCTGCCTCCCTCCTCTTGACATGTGTCACATTTTGGGCTTCTGCTCTCGAGGGATAAATGCCAGATTACATGGTGTAGTATTTTTATCCGTAGTACATTAACCGTTGGAGCTTACAGCATCAAAGCATGGAGGAGATCACACACACACACACACACACACACTCTGAAACAGAGTAATGTGCCTCCTTTGATCTCCCCTCCCCTATTCCTAATTACCCTAGTGACACATATACAAGCACAGACACACACTCACACAATGCACAGTTGCCCTTGCATGTTGTCACACATGCACACAAAGACATGCACAAGTCCTCCATGAAATCTGAATCAATAAAAATATGGTGAATGAGATGTAAAATGTTCATCTGCCAAAGCCTGAGCAAAGCAGCTTGCCTGGTGCAGGATTTCAACCGCATTCCTAATTTGAACCTTATGGACACATTACAACTGCCTTCAGCAAATAGATATAGAAAAATCCTGAGCTGAATCAGGCTGTAAGATATCCATAGATTTCAACTTATGTTACCTGACTCATTTGCTTTTTCCTCACCACCGACTCATCAAAGTCTGTTTGTGATATTCTCTAAATTAGATGCATTGGATTTTCAGGACCACATTGCCTACAAATCAAACTGCCCACACATTTAACTTAACTAATTCAAGATGAAGTATTATGTCTCATTTCAGCATTCGATAGTTGGTTAATGGCTAGAGAATTTGATATCTTATTATAAGAGAAAAAACTACAACATGACAGCTGGAAACATCCACAAGGATGCTGGTCAAAACTTGATCAGTAGTCAGTAGTCCCATACTTGGGGGTTGTGTCTAACCTGGTGCATAGGTGAGTAAATTCAAATGTGTTTTATGTTATTGTAAATATGTTACTAAAGTAAAGGGCTAATTAAAAATGAAGCATTGAAGGCAGTTCAGGACCTATTTTATTTTATTTTTACTGGATGAATTTCTTTTGGCCAGAATCTCAAGTTTTGCAACTTTGACAATGTTCAACACATACTTCCTACTGTATTACAGAGTAAAATGAGAGAAAATAAACAAAAAGCATAATATGTCCCATTTAGCAATTCATCATAAGAATAAAGTGACAGGAAATCAGTGACTCCTGTGTGTAATCTATGTAGAAATGCAGTATGATGAGTGCATCTGGACAGATATGTAAGCACATATTTACTGTAAGAAACACAAATTGAAAGGTATCAAGTCTGTTGTACTAATATCAGTGTTTAAGTGTCTTTGGTTTGAGTTAGTAAATATTGTTATGAATAAAGTTATTACGGTTATTAATTGATTCCCATAAACTATTAAAGCTTAACTGCATGCAGTACATATTCACAAACAGCCAGGTGCACATGCCTGTACAAATAGGGAGTGTAAGCTTTGTGATGGGATAGTCTGGAATCCTGCTGTGATTTTCAGGTTGCTGTTCTCAAGCTGAGCACCTCCATCACAAACAGACCTCTGATGTATGCACCCATCATAAATACAATGCTAAACTGTCCTCTGGCTTAGTTCAACCCCCCTACAAAGTCACATATTGACCAACGTGCTGGTCAGATACTGTGCACGTTTTGGGGAGCAGAGAGAGAGAGATTGAGGGGGAAACATAGGAAAGATAAACTTGCAGAAGAAAACAAGGTTGGAAAGTTTAACAAATGCTGTCTGAGTGAGATGGAGGTGAGATGTTATAGGCACTCATTTCTATTATTGACATTCCTATTCAACAAAACTGGTTTTGAGTAATTGTATCTTATTATAATTATACTTTCTCTGTCAGTCTGTGGTACCAGTATCTTGGGAATCTGGCACTGTGTGAAGTTGAAATTTGGCAGGTATAATGCTCAGGACCCAAGGATGTGCAGTGTCGCGTGTGAAGTTGTTTGGGTTCTTGAATTCACCTGTAGTCCACACGTGGCAGGATACGCTCTGGGCACAGCGGCAGGCGGCAGCATATGCTCCGCCCCACGGTCACTTATGACAGGCTGCGGCATACACTACAGTCAGGTCCGAACACGCTCCGGGCTTGGCTACAGGATACACTCCGGGTGCGGCAGCATATGCTCAGCTCCATGGACACTTTTGGCAGGCTGTGGGACATACCACAAAGTCCAGCCCGGTCTGAACATGCACATTTTCAACAGGCACTGCACTAGTATCCTTAAATTATCATTTTATGTGTCTGAGAATATGCAAATTTACATTCATATTTATCTTCCTTATTATCATTATTTGAAGTACCCTAGTTTTGCTCAGATGGACAGTGGAATGACAAATGGACAACATCCAAACAACCCCCACCCCCAACCCCAGTGATACACCACGACCCATGTCTCATGTCACACAGTTGAATACTGTATTTTCATTTGAAAGCTATCAATATTTACATTTTACTGTATATTAAATTAGAGCCAAAGAGAACATCAGCCAAAGAGAATCATCAATAGCTGATCAGGCAATATTCAAATCATTTGAAAGTCTGAAAGCTGGGTTGATGTTCAAGGCCATAATCACGCAAGCATGAAATTATTAGTTAAACCGTATCTGTGGACATGAATGTTCGGTCAAGTTTTTCATATGAACAGGAATACTCAAATCACACGGTATCAGACAAATAGATGAACGCAAACAAGACCTTAACTGGGTTATGGCTAATATAAAATCTGGGCAGAGAAACAGTGTGATGGACAAAAAAAAATAAAAGGAAATAAACTGGAATACTTAAAATTGCTCAACAGCTACAGGCTCATCTCATTTGAATACTGAGAGTTTCTCATTAGCTCATCGTTTGCCAGCAGGACCTTGTATGAGCCCTTCAGCCTGCTGAGAATGCCGCCTCGTTGACCTTTGACCGCCGTTAGCCGATCAGTGAGGAGATTTCTGGCTCAGTTTCCACCAGTGTTGCTGGATGTGTGAAGAGGCTCACCCTACTTCATGAGGTCATTCAGAAGAGCTTGGAGTGGGGTGGAGAGAGCGTGTGCAATATGTATTTGTGTGTAAAAGATTGAAACTCTTTGCGTGTGCGTGTGTTAGGGGTTGGTTGCTTGTTGGGCAAATGTAGCACGAGTGAGTTGTTGAGGGGCTGAATTGGCCCTGCAGTACATGGCGTTTAGGTGGAATCAATAAGGATCTATTCATTGAGTGAATCACTCCAGGCTTGTGTGCCTCATGAAACAGCAAGTGGAGAAAGGCTCATGTGTGGGTGGGTGGGTGGNACCTGGAAAAAAAAACTTTGATCTTCTAGTTTGACCTTTCACCTGTGGAGGGTGAGGGTGGGGAGGCTGGCTGCACCTATATTACTTCAGACCTCAATTACAGGCTTATAGGCCTCTAATAAATCGTGATGCTTTGGTAATAAATAAGACAGCAATACATCTGAAGTGATCATTGTTATAATTATTATAGTTTTATAGTCGTTGCAGAAACCTCTGATTTTCACCTCTAATGCATCATATGCTGTATTTTCATGGAATAATTAGTCAATATGAGAAAGTGTCACTGTTTTGTTATGTTTATATTTCTGTGGGGTGTTAATGTCTGTCTCTGTTTCTCTGTGTGGGGTACATATCCCCCTCCAGAGGTGGCTGACAAGCGATGACTGTAGCTTACCACACACTGAGAGTGCTCCTCTTCTTTAATCTCTCTCTGTGCCTCCATCTTAATTTCTCTCAACTCTGATGCCTAAGAGCCTTCCGTTTTAACTACAAAGCTAATCCCTCAGCAGGTTTTCATGGGGTATCTTACTGTTTTGGGGCTCATCTACCAACACGACACCTGTCCAATTAGGCTGATTGTGATGCATCTCACACTATTCGACGGCTCCTATGGTGTGGCATAGGGATTTAGCAAAACATGTCTGCTTTGGATGGGTGTTTTTGGACTTTTGTGGCAAATGTCTTTCTGTAAATCTAGATTTTAGTGAAGGGTAATTGAGGGGACTTGAAGAAATGGTTCTCAGCAAAGGACAAAAGCGTTTCCACTAAATTTAAGTTCCAATGTTAGTTTACTCCATGTCATAAAAGTGGTGAGAATTATAGGTTGTCAGAGGTTTAAGAAAGATAACTTTTTTTAACCATTTACAGAGCCAATTCAAAGCACGTATGATTAAGCTTAAAGGTTGTGCATCAGCTTAAAGGTTTTTGTATTTTCAGCAAATGGCAGCAAAAGGAGAGAAGACAGGATAAGGAGAGTGTGACATTCCAGACAGACTATAAACAGATAATCACTCAATTTAAGAATCCATTCATTTAATTTTTGAGGTTTTTGTTGATCTATCCAGGCCCAAAAACTCTGATCCAGACCAGGACTGGAGACAAGATCAGGATTATGGTCATGCATATTGTACATTAATTTATTTGGTATCTTCATACATACATATATTTTGACATTTTTCACATTTTCTCTTATTGAACAGGGATGACTGACCTGATTGATCAATGCCAGGAAGATGCCAGGATTAAGTCAAGACAAATATTAGTACTAAGTCTTACATTTTACCTACCTACCTACCTATTATTGCTTATCCATTATAGTTCAGAGTTGCATGACAATTCTAATATTACATCAAAAAAAGTTAAAAACAACGAATAACCACTATTCACTGGTCTAAAAATGGAATACTTTCACAATACAACTCTATCATCACCTAAACCTAAGATACCACTCTTATAGGTATCTGTGCGGTGGTGGTGTGTACTGCTCACTGCCCAGTTTCCCCTTTACTTATCCCAAACGGTAAAAGCAAGCCACCTCTTGGTGTTTAGGTGCAAATGTTGCCACTGAAACTGGAAAGAAGTCATCACTTTTGTGCTAAATCACATGCTGATGGAAAGTAACCACATGGAAATTATTAAACTGTCATACATTATGACTATGGACTTGCCCTTTAAATGAGGCAAAACATCACTGCCTACAATCTCTTCCCCCTCTGGCTTCATAAAAATGTCTGTCAGCCTTTCTCCAAATGACCTGGGCCTTGTTCTCAATTAAACTCCACCACCCTCATTACAATTAATGGTGGTTTTGCCAATCTCGCTTTAGAATGACTTGTCCCTATCCTACTAGCTAGGAACAGAGGCTTTATTATTTTTCTTCTTCATATCTCTCATGAGCCCTCCATCAAGGGGTTGAGACCTATGAGTTGTCCTTCAATATGTGCAATGCCAAGCATTCATAGGTGATCTTATATGCTTGTACACTCACAGCATGTTTAAAACCATAGACCATTGTGAACGATCAAAGCCTGCAGTTTTTAATGCTCATATTGACTGACATGTCACAATGTGAGTTTTCACACGGAAACAAACCTCCAGGCACGTTTGTCTATAATTCCACTGTCCACTAAATGCTGGCATGTCCAGACACATTCAGGTAGCCTCACTATGGCTGTTCAGGAAATTCAGTCGTGACCTCAAGAAATTGGCCTAAGGCTTTTCAAAATGCCAGTGAGCTGACCAAAATTTCTGACATGTCAGAGATCCATCCGATGACCTGATTGATCAATCGTAGAATATTTGGGCAATTAATTGGGCTTAAACTGCAAGTCAAATCAGGTTCATATCTGGCTTGGCTCTGAAAATTAGTCGGTGACGGTCAAATCAGGGTTAAAATTGAGCTTAATTCATGCACTGTTTGCATTTCTAAAGTCTTCTGATCTTGTTTGTATATATGCTCATATTCAGCATGTATTCAACATGCTCATTCAACATTGGGAATCTGGGAAGGTTTTATTATCTGTGTGTGTGTGCATGCGTGCATGATGTGTGCATGATGTTGTGTGCTGCAATAAGTGTGAAGGTGTTGGTGGCCTGCAGGCTGTAGCGATGGTTTAGGAAGACATCACTCTCTGGGCCAGGCAGATAATGAAGCACAGCACAGAGAGACAGATAAGACGAGAGACTAATGAACATCTCTCCCTNCCCCCCGTCTTTTTTCCTCCTCTCTCATTTGCTCACCTGGTCACTCTCTCTCAAATTCTGCCTTCCTCTCTCTCTCACATTGCACACACACGGTAGCCACAGTGTGTTTCTTCCTTCTAGGCAAACACACACTTTTTTTTTCTTTCCAAACATGATTAGAAGAAAATACTTGTCAAAGTGGGAAAGAGAAACAGAGGAAAAGGGATAGAGGGAGAGAGGGAATGAGATGAATGGAGACATGAAGGGACATGTCATACCATTCACACAGCACTAGGTTTGACAGGAACCCTCGGGACATGGGTCTCATTTCAAGTGGGGACCAAATGGAGGTGGCACCAGGCTGTCAGCACTCTCTAGTTAATTAGAAGACATTGCCATTCCAGCTCCGAGAGGGCAGTTGGAAATCACAGTCAATTACATCCAGGTTATAACATGAGTTTGGCAGTGCAAGTCAGCTTGTCACATCTTATCTGATGCTGACCGTAATGGCTTCATAGTGTACATACACCGTCAACAACAGCAGGTCCACACACGTTCAACGTCCTGATTTAATCTAAATTTTAGTTATTAGTGTTTGTTCTGGAAATAAAGATTTCAGGGAGGAAGAAAAAAGGCCACTGTTTTGGATGTATGACCAGGGTCTGGGATAGCTCAAAATCGCACAATGTGTAAGCGCCTTCAGTTGTAATCTCTGTCAGACTGTACAATAACAACTGTGAAGCATGTCAGATTGTGCCATGAATGCCTGGTGAATTGTCGCGGTATGACAAGGAAGAAAACAAACATGCATGCACAAACACGTCATCAACTTGTCATCCATCAATGTCACTCTTACATTTTGAAATATAGTAAAAGAAAAAAACAAGATTTGCTTTTCTTAAAAAATTTTTACTAGTAAAAAAAAAAAAAAAANTAAAAAAAAAAAAAAACAAAGGAGGAGGAAGAGCATGTGGCAAGGGAGAAGAGGTTGATTGACTGATTGATTGATTGTTTTATGCTGTTTTCCTACTGGTTAATTTATTGATATGACTTATGCAGCAGCCAAATTGTGAGATTTTGGTCCTAATCTCTGGCAAAATTTTGTCAAAATTTGTCTGTGGTAGATGGGCGGGTCTTATACTGCAATGAAGGACAAGATCAATAATTTTGTCACGGTTCTCTCATGATTGCTAACTTTTGTCTGCGACAACCTCAAAAGTGCTCAGTCTGTAGGAGCCTTAAATTTATTTCAAGACAAAGAAAGGAAGCAAGCTTTAAATTTTACTTGTTTTTGAGAACTTATCAGAACTCAGGAAAGAACAAAAGATAAACAATATAATCACTATTTTAAAGAGCATCTTGTAGATATTATTTACATTCAAAAAGAGATAAACGCATGAGAGGAGAGCTTAGGAGTGCCCAAAGACACAAAAACTGCACAAAAGAGAATGAAAGCAAGAGAAGTAATTTAGAGTTTCTTGTATTACCTTTGTTTGCCAAAGATACGAAAGAGTGCCTGAAGTCTCACATTTGGCCTTTTCGATCAGATTCAGCGAAAATGTTTCTGCTCTGTACGTGGAGTCTTTCAGCAACACCACCACCAGCAAACCACTCAGTGCCCCATCAGGCCTGTCAAGTCTTGAAAGAAATGATATACCTGCATTTGAAAATCCATTAGGCAAGGCGAGGAAGCTGAAGTAACCAAGAGCAGTGGACGCTGATGAAAGGGGTGAATCATTCGATGGTGCTGCCATGTGTTTTTTGAGGATGGAATACAGTTTCTCACTTGGCCACTTGGGTGAAAACTGAAAAGTTTACGCACACATGCACGGTCGTGCCTCTGTGTAAGCATGCACGGGTGTGAATGCCTCCATGTACACTGCCCTCTGTGCCTCAGACCCCCTGGTGTTGAAATCAAAAAGCGACGAGAATGCATCTAAATCACTGTTCATAGGCGGGGAGAGAAGTGAGGGAGGGCACGAGGTGTAATCAAACGAGAGTGTGCAGGAGGAGAAAATGCTAGGCTGTTGTTCTAGTTTTACAGTCCCATGTCATGTCTAAAAGGAAGGTGTATTCTTGTTCTCTCTGCATCCTTCATGTCTCCATGTTTTAGGCAAACTCAATTACCTGAAAACTCTCCCCACGCTACTTCAGATGGAAAGGAAAGTGCTTATTGTGTTCATATGCAGCATCTGTTGCTGTCTTCGTCTTCGTCTAAAAACAGAATTGCAGGCCCTCACATAGAGAGCCTCACGTTTAAGACCTCTATGGTTAATATCCATAAGAAGGACATGAAATTCTGAGATGCCCGGTTTTTTAAATTGGCCTCATCTGGTGTTATTCTCTTCTCCAAAACACTCAAAGGCAAATGAAATCACTCGGGGAAAAGATAAGTGAGGCTTGCAAATGACCAGAGCAAAGGGAACGATCACAGAACTCGCGTCCACTTCACATCAACTGGAAATGAGACATGGGAATGAATAGGATGAGTCAATTAGTATCTGCAACCTGCATTTCTGTGCTTTTAAAGAATATGATCTTATGTTCAAGTGAGAAGACTCATTTAGGCCTTAGCTGATTGAAGGTTTCACTACGTGTGTTTCGGACAGTTATTGTGGCACATGGAAAATGTTTTAAATGCATTTAAAATTAAGTAGATATAAGATGAAGATGTTTGCTTGTTTGTTTCATTTGGATATTTTCATTTTAAAATGTTATAATATAGGTTAAAAAAAAAAAAAAAATTTTGACCTGATCCTTGCTTCCAAATGTTCAAATGCTCACATCACACTATATTTCAGCTCCATTTTACAACAGTGTAAAATGTTAATGATTTGTTTTTATTAAGTAAGCAGTAATTTTCATGCTATAAAGTTTTATTTCAGCCATTTATTTTCAACGATTCATCCTTGGAAAATATTGGAAAACCAATATTATTGGCAATTAATTCTTTATTACAGATGCTATATCAGTATTGTAGTATATGTTAGGACGATGTGACATGAAATTGAGATATCTTTTACAAGCTTCATTATTATGTTTAACCCTTATTTGTTTTATTCAAAATTTTTAAAGCTATTATTTAATACTCCAGTTTCTACTGAATTTGCAAATTTTACTCTCTTAAACTTGCTGTCTTTGCCATCTGTCATCTTTGATGATTTTATTGTTCAAGTGTAAAAGATTATGCCTTGAAAATTCAGCTGCCACAACTCCTTAAGAGCTAAATTTGAGGGATTCTTGGCAAAAACAGGTTGTTTGTGTTATGCGTTTACATAAAACAAAACCAATAATGTTAACAGAATTTTCTAACTCTCACATTGTTTCGCTCAAAAATTAAGTATCAGGTTATATTTTAAAATTGGCTGCAGGAAACTGAGAAGTATTCATCAGCATCCATGTTTTGCAGTCTGTGTGTGTAGCCATGTAGGCTTGACACAGCTGACCAATCAGAACAGAGTAGGCTTTCATCAGGAGACAGCAACTAAACTGTGCTGTTTTCACTCTGTGTGCATGGCAGTGCTGCCACAAGGGAGAGCAGCAGTAGATCAGTGTTTTTTGATTTTTTTTTGGACTGCATTGCAAAGGTTTCAAAATAGACCCCTAAATGAACATAAGAACATGGAAATCTTTATAATATATACCCTTTTAAAGACCCAGCAATATGAATACCAGCTGATATAGACAGTTGGGTGCAGGTCCTTGCAGTGATCCGTGGTCCTGGCACCAGAATACTGCCACATTCGTTAAGCATTACGATTTGTTCATTCTATTTGGCAGTGCATGAAAGATGCGATGAAAAGACAGTAGTGATATTCTTGTTCACATTTCATGGCTTCATTTTAGAATCAAGTCTCTCTTCTTCATTGGTTGATTGGCTGACAGGATGGTCTGCTGGTAAAGTAAACACTCTCTCTCTCTCTCTCTCTCTCTCTTTCTCTCTCTCATTCTAACACACACACACAACTATTTTGTCTTCATCGAAAACACTCAATAGCATTTACATTTTACCCTAACCACATCTGCCACAGACCTAAAACATCAATTATTGAAGCCATGGTTTGAGTTATATTCTGATTGCAGATGTCATGTGACTTCCTGTAAGTAATCTATACCTCAGTGTAATTAAGCAAGACTTAAGACACAAAGACAGTACATCACAGAAAAGGAAAATAAAAAGTGTATATGCAAATTAATCTATTAAAAGATGCACAATAAGGCCTAAAATAACAAAAACCTTAATATTTATAGACATATTTAGGCCACATTAAGTGCCTGTGCAGCAATCTCCAATGTAAATGCACATTAGCATATATTATGACTTGTGGTGAGCTATGCAAATAAGCTGCTTTAATTAGGGATAAAAAGTAATCTTGTCCTCTTCTCGAGGAAGTTTTCTTCAGGCATGTGGAACGCTTGGCTGTCAACAGGGAATTAACTAAACAAAAGCTCTGAAGAAAAGTACAACTTTTCCTCATCTGACTAATTCCCAGTGTTTTCTGAGTTAATGGTGTCATGATTAGTGCCTCACTCAGTGGTCTCAAAGCTCCTCGGCTGAGGACTCAGGCTTTCAGCGGCTTCAAACACGAGCTGAAACGGTAAATATGGTTGGACATTTCTGGGTTGGCTAGATGGCGTGTTGGATTAGTGGGTGTGTTAATTATGCTGTTAGACAATCGAGAGCTAAAACTAAGGCTTCACTTTGATGCTAGGCTTCATTTCTGCAAGTACTTGGATATGCATTTTACCAGATGCATGCAATATTGGTTTTTATTTTTGTAATTCAGCTTTTGCATAAAAACTTGTCAAAATAGTAATATTGGCTTACATGACTTATTCCCGTCTATTTTTCTGAAAGTACTTTTTTTCACATCTTAACATTTTGATTTTTAGGCCACACGAACTGGTTTGTAGGGTTAATTGAGTAGAATTAAGTGTTGATTCTTTATCAGTCAATCTGTGACATGTTAATATTAAAAGCTATTATAAAAAAAATCTTATTATGCAAATCTCAATATGCACTGCACTGATCTCACACTGAGAGAGACATGGCCATTATATTAGGCTAAAAAAAAAATCTACACAATATACAGATGTAATTTACATTGTGTCATTGCATTTCAATAATTAAAGGAGACATATTATGCTTTTTGTTCCTTTCCCTCATTTTGATATTGTAGTATAGAAAGAAGTCAGAGTTGCAAAATTATAGAAATGTTTTCAGAATTACTTCAGTACCATATTTACGTCAACATGTAATGTGAAAATTACTTGTTTTCACTCTGTGTGCACAGTGGTGTTGCAGCAAGAGAGAGAAGTCAATCACTGTGTTTTTGCACATTAAAGCACTGTGAACGTTTTAAAATATGCTTCTAAATGAATGTAAGAACATTGAAATCGTGTCTTCTTTAAAAATAGCATTCCCAGATAGTTCATAAAACATATATAAATCATTGCTTATACCACAAACAATATATTGGGCATTTCCGATTTAAAAAAAAAAAAAAAAAANAAAAAAAAAAAAAAAAGAAAAGAAAAAAAAGAAAATATCCAGCTTGAAAATACATTTTATGCGTTTACTATATATGACTGTGCTTAGCCCAGGACAAGAACGTGGAGGTCCATGTATTGTTTGGAGAGAGCTTGACTACTTTTCAAGTAAATATAGACAATTATTAAGAGTTCATATCGAACTTACTAACTGTGGAATATTTTAGTGTTATAAGGACACAGCAACTTTTGACTTGGAGTAAAAAGCTCCACAATGTCAAACGGTGGCTGTGCGTCATTCAGTCCCACCCTGTCAGATTAGTGAGTAAAGCCTGTCACTCATTTCTCGTGGGATCAGGTAAATCTGACACAAGGTGGTAACTCACTGTACTTCTGACTTACTTATGGCAAGAACTGAATATGATTTCTGCCATCATTCCTCTGCAAGAAGGTGAGGTGTGATGACAGAAATGGTGGAGGGCAGGTTGTTTCAGTGTTTATAAATAACCTAGTTGGTAGAAAATTTTGTATAGGAACCTAAACAGAACAAAACAAAAATAAATAAAAAAATAAAGCCTTACTGTCGAGTTCATCTCCAACTTGCAATCATAAACTCCACGAACATAATTTAGGATGATTTAGTCCCTCAAGCATTTGTGGTGGTCCTCAATCATAGGTGACAACTATGTGAACTTGTCATTAAAAAGTGAGAAAAATCTGAAATGAAACAAGATGGTGTGTGTGCGCGTGTGTATGTGTATGTAAATACTATTAAGAATCAATCATTGATAACTTAATGATCATTGGTTGTGATTCCCCAATTGCCTATCTTGGGGACAAATTGTGGACAAATATTTCCAAAGACGAAAGCTCATCAAAAGATTATCATATGAGAAAGAAAAGATATGCTTCTTTTTTAGAAGGACTGAGAGATCATCAAATCTGATGCATATTCAAATTCCAAACTTTAAAAAAGACACGAATGAAAGCTAAGCATATTTTGCCACATTCATGCACAATACATGAGTAGCTGTTCATATACATTCAAGATAATAAGCAATATTAGCTGTGAATATAGAAAATATAAAACATATGTTCTTTAAGATGAATAAAATGTAAAATAGAAATAAATAATAATATTTTCTTTAAACAAACAGCCAGACACCAGAGCTGAGTGTTGAAGCTAATGCCTCAGTAGCTCTGTAAGCTGCATTTCCTCTAAAAAAAAAAAAAAAANAAAAAAAAAAAAAAAACACTAGAGGCTCGTTCTGAGACGTCCTAAAATCAATGGAAAAAATCCTCCCAACTTCTCTATGTCAAACCCGGCTGAACTGCCATGATGAAAAACCCAAATCCAATGATAAGTGTGATGTCACAGGAGTTGCTGTATTTAGACAATCATAGAATCAGACGAACAATCAAATACATCGAAATAGCTACAAATGTCATGATTGCTTATTTCCAGGTGCTCTAAAGTCTTCTTTCATGTTGTTGTTCTTGTTCCAACATTGCAGCATCTTGCAGGTAACCTGAAACACATAAACACTTAATCCTGCTACTTGTCCCTTGGCCCAAGCATTTCCTGGTCTGGTCACATGACCATTATTGATTTTTTTTTTCCACCTCTTTTTTTAGATCCCACTGCAAACGGTGAATCACCTGGGAATAAGGAGTTGTGTGTTTGATTTCATGGAATTATTATAGAGACACAGGGGGTTAGTTTGGGAAGCCTATATCTTGTGCACACACACACACACACACTATGCTCACACACACACACGGCTTGTCTTGGTAGGGGCCGATTGTTTCAGATGATGGATGTCACACTCTCACCCGTCAACACAGTGCCCCTGCTGCTTTTAATTGCCCAATCAGAAAGCTGGAACATTTGTTATTGTGGGGCAGTTAGGGCCAGATGGCAAACCCCAACACACACACACACACACACACACACACACACACACATCATCTCAGGTTTTACCTTAGTTTAATCATAATTTCTTTGATTGGGGGTGAACAATGTCTAAAAGAATACAAGATGTCTTTATTTTCCGTGTTCATGTTGATGACAGTGTCTTGCTGTGGCTGTTGTCACAACACATTAAACAGCACGACACCTGTAAGTACACGCTCTCTGATAGTCCTCTTTAATCTGAAGACCAACAATCACATTTTAGCAATGAAACGAAACAGTGAAGATGCAGAACTGACACAAATACATGACAAAATACCACCTTTTCAGACTGATTAAAGGAAAGAAAGAAGTATGGTTACATGTACAGTAGATGAGCTTTCTGCCAAGAGCCTTCCCTTTGGAAGTCAATAAACTCAACCAAATCTGGTTGTACTGTCAAAATATGAACTCAAATCAAAGTTATACATATTGTTTTGATTTTAGTGCAGCTGTTTATTCTGTAGGAATGATTTTTAGTTGAAATGATTTGGGGCGGCAGGTCTCATCACAGAAACTCAGAGCTGACTGGCAACCAGTGCTGTTTCATGCATGACCAGGTGGGGGCAGTATAACACCAGAGAAAAGTGTTTGATATAACGCATTCTTTCCTTTCACTCTCTCCCACTGTCCTCCTCTCTGGATTTCATATTTTATTTTCTTCACACTCAGCTCTTCCTCTCTGTATGCCTGTCTTTCTCTCTGACGCCTGTTCTTCCTCAAACTCGTATATAGACACAAACACACATTATTGCGCACACACACATGCAGATACACACAAATGTGAACTAATCTCAAGTCTGATACACCCCAGCTCAATTATGAGCTACAATGCGTGTAATTAGAAAAGAATAAAATGCATTTCAGTTTTCATTAATGAATTTCATTGATTGGCTCTGTCTCTTTGTTCCTTGTTTTGATGAAGTTAACTTTGAGGGGAATAAACACAACACTTCCAGCATGACCACACCAGCCATGGGCGTGCATATGTGCATGTGTGTGGCAGTGGCTATACGAGTTGTCTTTGGCCAATTTGCAGTGGCGTGTTATATCTTTTTTTTTTTTTTTTTNTTTTTTTTTTTTTTTTATCTGTCTACCAAGGGAAAATAGAAATAGGCCTTACCACAAAGCATGCAATCGTAACAGAGAGATGGAGAATTAAAATCAGAAGAAAGAGGTAATAAATCATGGGATAAAATAAAAATAATGTTTAAAAAAAGCAACAAGCAGGCAGTAGACACCAGGCTAGAATAGATGAGGTGAGGGGAAAAGACATAATTGGTACTGTGTTTGAGGACATTTTGCTGCAACACAAAGTAAAATAAACCACAGAATTATGAGTTGGAATAACAACGATGAGAACACTCATGCACTTCGGACTGCACAGCAAGTTTGTTTGTGTGTGTGTGTGTGTGCGTGCTCCTGCATGAGAGCCAGGGCCTCATAAGCACGTTTGTGGCTATGTGTGCATGCCAAGTGTCTGTGTATGCATGTGTCTGCTGCTGCTACTACATTGTATACACTTCCTACTGTGTGTGTGTGTGTGTGGGTTGGTGGATGGATTGTTGCACTTAATGCTTGCGCCTTTTGTTTGCATGCATTTTATGTGTATATATGCTCCCACAAGCTTGTACCCACGTGTCTGCATCCCCTATGCGTACTTTAGATCTCTTGTGTGTGTGAGTGTGTGCACGCGCNACGTGTCTGCATCCCCTATGCGTACTTTAGATCTCTTGTGTGTGTGAGTGTGTGCACGCGCGGTGGAACAGAGGCTCTGTGTCAGCAGTGGTGTGCCCTCAGTGAGCCTGTCTCTAATTACAGTCTAGGGTTTCAGCGTTTCAGCCCGTCCATCTCCCTGTTTAAACCCAGCTAAGGCAGCCAGGCCCCACTGAGCCAAGGTAAACCATACAGCTAATTAGACAGACCGGCTTCCATCCCTGTACCAATGGGGGGGAGGTGGGGG
>VXCM01000981.1:39179-56143 GCA_014773175.1 Lucifuga dentata
CCCACCCCAATGAGTTCAACCAAGTCTTGAGATACTAAGTTTTCACATCCACGAGTAATACCGGAAGGTGGAGCACTTCTATCGATAGAACAGGCAAGGTTTAATCCACATCCAAACTCTCCCGACAAGACAAATGAGACAAAAGCAAAAGAGGACAGAATGTTCGCTTGCTGTTTTGCTTCCAAAGTGTTTTTTTGCTCCAGTTAATAAATAAAGCTTATTTGGATTGCAAAAACACTGAGTACACATTAATTATTTAAAAATGCTGATTACATTTATAATTCATCCGGGCCACCTGCGCAAAGGCACTTGATCCTCAGGAATCTAGAAATAGAATTTCCTATTTTGGCTGCACAACAAGCCAACGTGTTTCATTAGGAAAGCTGCAGCACACATTTGTGTTGCACTAAAACTTTTTCTTTTTTGTTTTCAATATCCCCCAAACATTGATTCTAGGAAGTCATTCTGTGTGCAGCAGAGGACAACCTTTCCAGTATGCTGCCTGTCCACCAGTACTACCCACAGCACAGGCATACTGGTCTCTTTAAGTAGAGTGATAAGCACTTGGGCCTCGATGCTGAACAGGGAGCAAATTGAAAGTGAAGATTGCCTTCCCGTAGACTTTATCTTTTCCCACTAAAACAGGGAGCGGGCGGCTACGACTACACCTATTGATTTTGCAATTTCAGCAAATTAAGAAGGAGACAGCCGGGCCTATTAGAGAGCTGTCTGTGGCTTGGACTAGCATGGCCACTGTGGTCTGTGATGCTGAGAGGGGGGAGAGAGAGAGAGGGAGGAGGGAGGCAGAGAAAGAAGGAAGGAAGGAAAGAAAGATGATTGTCATTTAGAACAATTGTCTAATAATGTTTCTAAAGTTAACTTAGCAAGATATTTATAAGGAAGTATATGCTGCTCATCTCTTGATTGAATGCGATGTAATATGTTGCAGGCAGCTGCCACAGCAGGCTGGAGCAGACATATAGCTCTGATGTATAAATATAACACAAAGCAATCAGGATGAATGAATTACCTACACATGTGGCCAGCTGCAGGATTTCAGTAATAAAAGAAGCTAAAGGCCAATCTGTACCGCTCTAATATCCACAGTAATATCCACGGCAATATGAAGAGTAATGAAAGGAATAAAATTTCTATAAGGGCGAGAGAAGGAGGTACAATTCAATTATATACATCAAATAATGCAGGGTATATACCCCCTGCCACCAGAAAAATAGAAACACCTGTATAATCTGAGGCACTGCAACAGCTTTGTGATATATATTAAGTTTGTAAAGCTTATAATATTGAGCTTTTGTTGTGTCAGAGAGGTGTTGATTCCACTCTATGGTAATTTTTGTGGTGATTTTACACAAAACTGCATTATATTGTACAGATCCTGTATTAGTTTGTACATGAACAGTATACAGATGTTCTGTTTTGTGTTTGAGCACTTTAATTGGCTTGACTTGGCTGCAACAAGAGAAGGCATGAGGTTTGTTCACCTTCCAAGAGGTCAATAGATTCCATTTTTTTTTTCCGAGGAACCAACCACCCAAGTGCACTAATCCATGATATACATTTATCGGCAGGAGGTGAATTTTTCTCAATTTTGAATCTGATTGTGTTATCAGCCTATATGACTTCCATATTGGAGTTTTAATATGGGAAATTCAATAGGAGAAGTGATGGATGATTTCTCTGGTAAAGGCTGCACATTTTTCATACTGATGGCTTTTTGGGTGCTCTAAAAATGATGAAATATGAGTTTTCTTTATTGATCATTAGTCTCAGGACTGCACCTGCTTCACCAATTTGTTTCCAATCAAAATTGGCATTAAGATTCATATGTGGCATCACAGCAGTGAAATTTTCTCATTATTCATTCCATAACGAGAGGGAATTACAAAGACAAAGAGCAATACAAGACATCCAATTTGTTCAATTTCCTCTATTGTGATTATTTTTTAACATTTTTTCTCAGCCTGTTTTACATTGAATTTTAAACAGGCGCCCTTAGGCATCGGGGGGCCTATTGAAGAGCAGAAATGAAATTCTTGACCACTTTGCTTACCAAACGTGTGAAACGGTTTTACAACCCACCCTGGGATATGAAATAAGCGAACTGGGAGAAGTGCAAATTACTTCCAATTTTCAGTACCATGTAGGTGCTTATTCTGTATGTATTAAGTATGTGTGTAGTATGAATTGTGGCAGAAAGAGGAAAAAATGAGGAGAGTATGAATGGGGAGGGGGGGCTTGGCTGGCAACTCAACATGGGAATCACAAGCTAATTCATTGATTGCCCCTTGGAAGTGACGGCTTCTAATTGTTAGGTAATTAACATGGCAAGCTGTAATTATGTTCGCCTAAGGACCCGATTAGTGTTTCTGCATGTCTTATGGGTGCTGAGGGGCTGTATGTGTGTGCGTGCGTCTAAGCCTATCTGTTGGCTCGAGGACAGATGGCACATTGTCAAAAGCTGACATGTTTTGTTTCCCCTGATGTGTGTGTGTATGTGTGTGGAGAGAGGGGAGACGAGCTGCGCCCAGGGACTTGTCCTTTTGTTTCAGCATCGTTAATTAAGTGCTAATTGAGTGTAATTATTTACATCATCACACACACCGAATGGAGATGTCAAGTGGCAGAGGCACAAAGGCAGTTGGTGGGAGGCTGGCAGCTGAGAGCCTGCAATCTGTTGATGCCTGCATGCTCGCAGCCCACTGGCAGCTGAAAAGAAACAATTAGCAACAAGCTTGAAGCACAAATCTGTGGAGAAAAAAATAATAATTTATATATTTCTATATATAGACTGTTACGACCCTGTGGTACATAGACATGCACAGTATATATGTGTACACTTGAGATGTTCTTTTTACATCTCCTAAGAAGGTTATATGTTCACCCATGTGTGTTGATTTGTTTCTTGCTTGTTAGCAGGATTACTTAAAAAGTTCTGAACCGATTATAAGAATACTTGGTGGAATAGGGGGAGTATGACCGAGGGAAGAACTCATTAAATTTTGCCACTGATCTGGAACTGATTTCTTAACATCGCACAATCAGGTATTTTTGAAAAATATTGTTTTGGTTTTTTTTGTCAATTTCACTAAAAGTAATGCACCAATCTCAATGGGAAAAAAAAAAAAAGAAAAAATTGGGTATGGTTAGCCCATGATAGACTACCAATAGGTACAATTTGGTCTGGATTGTAATTAACCAACTAAGTTTCTTTGTGGGCAACACAGTGGCACTGTGGTTAGCACTGTTGCCTCATTGCAAGAAGGCTCTGGGTTCAAAGCCCCGTGCCATCCTGGGTCCTGCCTGTGTGCACTTCCCATGTTCATCCCCGAGATTCCATGGTCTCCCCCCATGTGTATATTTAGTTAGTGCTCTTGCTGTTGCTCTTGACCAAGTTACTAGGCTTAGACCTTAAGTTAGTCCCCAGGGGGCCGCACTAAAATTCATCATAAACAGGACGTTGTGCAATTTATGCATCAGAGAGAGAGAGGGAGGGAGATTGATCAGACAGGAGGAGAATGAGATGAGGCAGTATCTAGTATGTTAACACCTACAGCTAATCAACATGACAGAGTTTAGACTTGCCCTAGAAACACACAAACACACACTTGGATGCACATACACTACTCGCAGCCTGATTGAGATTTGTATGCCATGAATTTTACATGAGACATATTTGAAATACTTGAACATCCTGCATAGAATGTATCTGCATGCCTCTGAATGTACACAGACATACATAAAATGCAGCTGAATCTTAAAAATCATCTCACATCTCTGCATCTTCATCAGAAAATCACTGAACCCTGAATCAACTCAGGTAGCAGCTGGACACTTTCCTCTGTGTTTGTGAAGACAAATGAGCAGCAATGAATCTTGATCATTTCCTGCCTCTTCCTGCACATAAGCACCTCGGAGGCCGCAGCATGCACAGCGCCTTCTGGTTCGATGGGTGCGTGAAGCATGAAGAAACAGAGATTTGAATAGTTGCGAGTCTGAGTAAGAAAGACAAACTGTTCTCGCATTCAGAGGATGAACTGCGCTCAAATATGAGTTAACAAAAGGTCACTTAACAACAAGCCAAAATAAAATGCAACATGAGGGTCTTAAAAGACACCTATCAAGCTGTGATTTTCCAGCACAGTGTTTATTTTGAAGAATTACAAGTAGCTGTGGCATATTGTTGTTTTTAAAGTTTAAATGTATTAAGAGGGAGCCGGCCTGTATCGATGTTGTAAATCCATATTGCTGGAGAGGGCAGCTAATGCTGTGATATCAAGTGTTCCACTCTAAACATTCAGCTTACGCATTTGTAATGGTTACCTGCCGAGCAGCAACATACATCTTCAAAATATCATGTGGCAATGTTTTTTAATATGATCAAACGTGCAGATTTTGAGATAGTTCAAAAGGCTACTTTTACACCACAAGTCTTGTTCCATTTCATTGCTTTTATAAATTTTTTTTTTGATAGCCTCTTTACATCTTCTTGGCGCATAGCCAATGCCTGTGTTGACATGATTTAGACTTGAAACAACCCACATGCACAAGCAAGGGTTTAGTTTCTTGAGACAGATGTAAACACAAGGCCACAATGAATCTAAAGGAGACATAAATTGTACAAGCTCTTGCTTTCTGAAGCACCTATTAAGGCTGATGGTGGCTTAATTATGTTTTAAAGGACCATACCGGCCATTTTGCATGTTTGAGCCTAATATATTCAATTTTCATACATGTTACATTACTGACAATCATTTCCCGAAGGATAAAACCATATTTCAGCTTTCCTGATATTTTGCAAAATCTCGTAATCTTTTAAAATCAAATATTCAAGCGATACACCCACCTTAAAAATCGATGTTCTGCCTATTAATAGTTATGCAGCCTTATGAAGTCATGGTCATTTAAATTTTTCGATAAATGCAGGTCTTCTTTTGGGACTATATTCCCTGGTGGAGACATACATTCACTCTGCACTTTTTATTGCACTTAAACACTAAAATTACGCAACTTAGAAATAAACCTGAATACTTGTCTTGTTCATGATGATGGATTGTCTATCTCAAGAATGTTTCAAGTATCAACAAGTTGATTTAATAGTGTACCAGAATGAACTGAAACCAGTGGCGGTTTGGAAGGTAGGAAAAACACTTTTAATTCACCATTCCAGTAGTATGCTTTGGGAAATGATTGTCAGTAATGTTACATGTATGAAAATTGAATATATTAAGCTCAAATGTGCAAAATGGTTGGTATGGTCCTTTAAAGTGGAAAAGAAGGATTGTAGCATGTACGGAAATGATTGCTGGCACAGTATTCATATGCAGACAAAGTAGGAATGTGTCGTATTTTATGGCATGTGAGTCGGAATGACCAGGAAATTCCGATGTGTTTTGATGGCAGATATCCAGTACATACCAGATTTATTCAAACATACGAATGTGGCCAAAAACGGATCTGAGAACATCCAGTTTCATGTGCTCTTTTACTGTGTATTTGTTTACAGTGCATATACAATTCATGCCACATGTGACATGGCAGTGTAAATGTACCAAAAGTTTGGCCAATGTTTCCCTTGTACTTGTGACTATTCTTAAACATTTAATGTCAGACTCAAAATGGCAATGCTTTTAGATGCAACTTGACACATTTTGGGATATCAGTTGTGCAACTGGAAAGCACATTGTTAGACGGAGAAAAAAAAAAAAAATCTGCCTAAATGGCCAAATGCTGCAGCTCAGCATTGTTTTGTGATCAAGACTAACTAGTGAGCAGTGAGAGCAAATAAGGCCTACTCCATATTCAGCATGTGTGTCTGTATGCATCATGCATTGTGTGTGTGTGTGTGTGTGTGTGTGTGTGTGTCTAGAGGGGGTTAAGCAGGGGGGTGTTCTTGCCTCTGGTCAGAGGTGGAATTAATTTTAGCTGGCAGTCCCACGCTGTGGTCATTTGGTTTAAAGGGAGGTGTTATTATCCTGATTTGGCCGTAACGGCTGGTGATTGTGTTCCCAACTGGTAGCTTGACACTCTCCTTTAAAGACAAAGGAGCAGAAGACTGTGTGTTCTTTCATCACTCAGGACTAAATAAACGAGTGGGAAACCCGCTAGACAGGAGAGTATCTGTTGTTATCAGACGGATCCTGGAAAATACTGGTCAATCTAACAAACACAGCTCAGCGTCTGGAATCATTTTGTTACTTATGTTTATACGGAAATCAATATGAAAATTAAAACTTTGCGGTCTGGCAGCCATTCTTCTGAGAGATGGAACTCCAGTGTTGTAGTACACAGTGTTTCTTCACAATAAGTTGCACACGATGCTGCAGGAGTGATCGAGGATTAATGAATGACCGGGGATGTCAATAATGGCCATTAGATTCTGAGCGATTTGTGATTAAACAGGTGAATGTCGGTCACCAAATGTTGCTCGGAAGTGATCACACATGCAAAGAACATAGCACATATCTAAACAAACACACACGCACACACAAACTAATTGTACTGTATATTCGCTACAATGAGCCTAAGCCCCTATTTCATTAAATCAAAGATCTATTTTGTGACAGAAATACCCAAATGACCACATACCCCATTTAAAATATTAACCATCTGCCAAAGAGGGCCTTTTCAGCAGCTCAGTCATTTGCATAACCAAAAGATGATTATTTTCCCCTATGAAAGTTACAATGACTGAATAATTATAATGTAGCGGATTAGAATGAGGAAAATACATGCCTTGATGTCAGAGAAGATTGCTGAGTAGTCACTACAATCGCTGCTTAGGTTTTTAATCAGAGTGAAATATGGGCCATAAATTATTGCCTTTCATGCAAACTTGTGTTTATTCACCAGCACATCACAAATCTAATTTTTCAGCATTTTTAAGAGGCTTAAAAGATAGTTATTTTTGTTCAGAAACTCAGAATTAAAAATTGTTGGAGTGTACTTTGACTCATGGGGATTATGCTCCATACTGTAAGATTTTTCTTAGAATTACATTATAAACTCAGAATAACCTGCCCGCACAGCAGGGCTTGAATTGCACAACTGCCTGCGTTTGATACACGCCTGCCAACCAAGCTACAAACATAAAATACATGACATGGACCTTAAACTTGCAGCTCACACTGTGTAATACCTGGAAACTTTCATAGGAATATCCTAAAGGAGCGCACTTTGCAACACTGAACGGATTGCATCACTCTGGAATCTACAGCTCATAAAAACTCTGCGCTGTTAAATCTTACGGCTGATACACTGTACAGCACCTCATACATTTATTTAAAATAGCTTTCAGCCAGAAAGTGAGAGATAGTTTTAATATTACAAAACACCTCGGGATTCAGCCGCTAAGATAAGATACTCAAAGCCTGGAAAAGAAAAACAGCGCACATACGTACAATAGGTTTATCTATGAGCTTGATTCTTGCCGCTTGCACACCAAACACAGCAAAGTCTATGATGCCTGTACACCCCTTATCCTTAACAAAGCAGCAAAGCCAATCCATTGTGTCGGATCCATTGGTAACAAATTCATACATCCATATCGACACACCGGGAAACAAGGCTCCCAAGGAGAGAGGGACAGATGGATGGACGGAGACAGAGGGATATATTCCTCCTTCTCTTTTTGTTTAGTCGGGGGTATTAGTAATCAGAGCCCCCCCTCCTTAGTCTTTACAGCTGCAAATTGCTTTGCCACCTCTTCCCCCAGCAGTCTGTCCTGCCAAATCCGTCCATGATGTATCATTATCACAACTTTGGGTGGAAATCCATAGAATCAATAGGTTTGTCAGGGAAACTCACGCCTGGGAATGCTTACATGCTGCGAGGCTTGTTCATCCACTAGTCAGGCCTATCCTGCCACAGGCAACGACAAAACAAATGTGCACGCAGAACGCGTNCATCCACTAGTCAGGCCTATCCTGCCACAGGCAACGACAAAACAAATGTGCACGCAGAACGCGTGCGAGCGTCCACACGCATGTGCATGCGCAGGCACGTGCAGACATGATTGCACAGGCCCGCACACATGTATGCAAACAAACAGATAAATACACAGCAGAAGCATGAGCAAGCAGACATGTATGTACAGATATACACACACACATTTTCCCATCTTGATCATTACTCTTATATAGAATACAGAATAGACTCTATGTAATAATAATAATCATAATAATAATAATAATAATAATAATAATAATATATTATTACATTATTGTTTTGGAATTTTTTCCCATTTAACTACAGGAATATATAGTTTTACTTAGCAGTAGTTAAATCTGCAACATGTTTAACTTTTTTAGGTGATGCGTGCTATGATTGGACTTTTCCATATCTGTCTCAGTTTTTCAAAATTTTTTAAAACTTTTTGCAAGTTCTTTAAATTAATGAAATTAACTGGTTGGAATGTTCCAACTTGGTTCATTGTGAGTTATACATAGGACCCATAGGAGCCAAAAATTGAAGATGTTAATGCATTTAAGCTGTTTTAAATTGTTTTCAAGTACATCATTTCAGCTAAAGTGAGCACATATAGAAAATATAGCCTTTTCCAGTATTATATCCAACAATTGTAAATGTGTCATACACTGTATATGAGCCATGTATTTACTAGTTACAGTCTTTCGATTATTTTACTTGTCTCTGTCTCTTTTTTTGTGTATCTGCCTGTATACAGTAGCTGTCTGTCTCCCTGTCTGTCAGCCTTTCTTGTTGCCATATCTTTGCCTATCCGTCTGTGTTTGACTTCATTAGCGGTGCTGGTCAGCAGGAGCTGGACGGCCGTCTCTTCCCATGTAATTACTGTCCAGTAAACAGGTCAGAAGGCCTAGAGTCCAGCCGCAGCTGCTGCAGCTTTCAGCAACTCACACACGTCCACAAACACACACACGCACGCACAACCACACACACTAGCTGTGGGTCCTGAGCTTTCAGAGTGGTATTGATTGGTTGGGCTGTGACATCTCCTAAGCCATGTCACCCCTGTGAAAGAAGCCTCCAAATTGACCAATAATAAAGTGGTGGAAGTTGTAGTGGCACTCTCCTGGGAGCTGTCTGTGTGGACTGTCACCGTGTGTGTGTGTGTGTGTGTGTGTGTGTGTGGGGGTGTTTTGGTCAGAGATGGGGGTGCTGTGCATGTGTCTATGTATGTATATGCTTTTGTGTGTAAGTTAAATTTGTGTGCTCTTTCTATATATTTCAGTTGCAACATATTTCTGACATTTAAACATTTTAGGCTTTTTTCATTATTTTTATCACAAAAAAGTACAATGTTGACCATCAAACACTACATGACAGTACTAAATTACATAACAGTTTATTGATAAAGATGCACTATTTCTATATATACAACATCAAAACAGTAAATTCAATAAAGAAATATACATTCATTTGATTTGTTTGTTACTTTATCAGTTAATAAAAAGAATGATCATGAACAATGATGCAACACAGCAATTTGATATCTATCTATCTATCTATCTATCTATCTATCTATCTATCTATCTATCTATCTATCTATCTATAACTTTCCCTTGCAGCTCAAACAGAAACTATTAGTGTCAGTTCATAATATAAAAATAATCTGATGATTATATTTAATATCTACAATACATGTAAAGTTACAATACATTTCTAGTACACATGTTATAAGCAGGTTGTATTGATATTTATTATAATGTGGACAATGTATATCCTGAATCAATGCATATTGCCAGGAAAATGATTATATCTATATGAAGAGATATATAAGAAAGGATATAAGAAATTGTACTAAAATTGACATGAATGAAAATTATGTTATGTTTTGTGCAAATCACTGGCTGTGTTAGCAAGCCATATTTGAGAACAGGAATGATAAGCATTTCTAACAATAATTTTATATTTTTCGTAAAGCAACTTTCGCTCTTTCTCAGTAAAACTTTGAAAGGAATCTGATAATACGAGTGTGAGAACAAACCCCACTCTTACCAAACTTTCATTTATTTTATGCATGTAGGCTTAAGAATTCAACCTTCTTTTGCATTTTGTTCTCTTACATCTCAATTCATTTCGAACATTTCTGGGTTTGCTGAAGTACTGGGATCCAAAAAAGGCTGCAGCATTGTGCAGGATCACATTATGCAAATATGCTGTCTATACTTTTCCCAAATGTGCACGTTTAGGGGAAAAAAAAAAAAAAAAAAATGCAGATTTGAACATAAATGTATATATAATGGAGCTCTTATGATTGTGTGGTGTATGCATTTTAGTACATGAATACATATAAATCACAAATAGCCCACGTCTATTCTGTGAGGATCCATCGCGTTGGATTTTACATTCAGATTTGGATTTATAAAGATGCGTAAGGCAACTCACAACTCTACACATTTATCTTTATGCTTCCCTTCATTACACAGGTCTCAGTGAACGACCTGAACTGCTGGACTACAACACGAAATAGATCTGAATTGTTATTGCATCTAAGCTGATGATCTCGCAGGCTCTTATGTTCATTTTAATAATTACAAGAGCCTTTGTAAGAGCCTGAGAATGCAGGATGAGATGAGGTGTGTTTTGCAATGTTATGTTCTGGCTGGTTTTGCTCCTCTCAGGTGTTTTTCATCTGTTCCCGCTATCATGTCTTACTTGATGCTATCACCTCACAGCAAGAGAGACATGAGTTCAAATCCCACTACGGCCAAATGGCATTTTGTCTGTGAGTAGTTTTCACATCCTGCCTGTGTTTGTGTGAGTGCTCTGGTTTCCTCAGACTCCGCTGTTAAGCATTTGGAATATTCCTATATCATCCATGATCAAGGCAACCACAGATCTGAAATTGATCTCCAGGTATTACATTGTAGCTCACTGCCCAGTGTTCCCGAATAGTTATGATGGGTCAAATGCAGAATCAGAGCACAAATGCTTGATTTATCCACAAAATCCGCTTGGATAAGATCATTATTTATCTTTAAATGATAATAATATAGGAAATCATCAAGTCTGTAGCCTTCAAACTCAATCAAAATCCAAAAATTAAATAACTATCTCATCGGAGTTTCTTTAATACCGATGAATCTCATTTAAACTTGTGTATATCTTTGATGGCTGATGAATTACCGACTCAGTTTTTTTCTTCAGGATCTTTTTCCTGAGTAAAACCTATATTTTCTTTATCAGTCCGTGTTTCAGATTTGAGTAGGTACTGAGTTTTATTTAATTATTCAGTTATTATTTAGTTATTCAGTTTAATCAGCAGACCTCTTCTTGCAACATGCTTTTGATGTTAGATTAACCTAAAATACATTTTTGGTTGATTTAGACCTCGGGTCTGCCGCTCCCTACATCCCGTGATCGGCATCATAATGACATGTTTCTTGTCTCCATGACAGCAAGAAACTCCACACTACTGAAATAAAATGATAATAATAAAATATCAGTTATATTTTGCTACTGGAGTATTTACATTTTCTATCTGCATTACAGGAATGCATTTAGACCCTTCATTTATTCTGCCGTTAACCTTTGCTTTCAAAAAAAATCAACCTTTATATGTTACAAGAAAAAAAGTGTGTTTGTCTATGTGTGCGTGTGCATGAGTTTCAACACCAACCTCATTATAGAGCTCCTCTATGCACATAGAATGTGGGGTCACATTGATTTGACTCCCTGGAGTATTAGCATAGGATTACAGCAGTCAACAGGCCTTCATTGGTGTGTGTGTGTGGATGGGGTGAGTGTGTGTGGGGTATGTGTGAGACAGAGAGAGAGAGAGATGAGAGAGATGAACCAAGAGTAATTAGTCCATAGAATGGTTGGACATGCAGAGTCTCTGCCATGGAGTGTGTGATTATGTGTGTGTGTGTGTGTGTGTGTGTGTGTGTGTGTGTGTGTGTGTGTGAGAGAGAGAGAGAGAGTGTGAGAGAGAGAGAGAGACACGGTGAGTGTATTTGTGTGCCCTCATTAATTCTTTGTACTAATACAACCACCACCCTGCTTGAAGTGTTAGGCTCTTTGAGAGCTTTTCATCTTTATGATTTAACACTTGGATCTGAGAGTTTGATTGTGTGTGGGTGGGGGGATGTTGCTTAATATTGTGTGTGTGTGTGCGCACGTGCATGTGTAAAAGTGTGTGTCCCCCTTTATATAAACTTGTACGTATGCATTTTGAATAAGAATGGCCCTCTTTGTATAAAAGTTGACTAGATATTTGTGTGTGTGTGTGTGTGTGTGTGTGTGTGTGTGTAATGACAGCTATTTCAAACACTTGGTGGATTACTCATCATCATCATTTGCATAACTTTGAAGTATTCATAGTATTAGTGAAGCAATTATGATAATTAACATGGGAATCCATGTCAGCGGGCCACAGGCACGAGCCAAGTGCAATTACAGCTATGCTAATTAGGGCTTGATTAAGCTTTTAAAGAACAATCGGCTTATTTAACTCAACATGTTCAAGAGGCTGTCCACACACACACACACAGACTCCTGCCTGGAGCACTCATTCACATCTGCCTGATGGTAGCAAATAAACGAACGCGACGCACACTTGCATAAACACAGAGAAACACACACACTAGGTGTACGGGGTGGTGGATGCACACACCACCTTCCTACTCCCACACACGTACACACACATGACTGTACCCCCCTCCCTCCCCTTTGTTTAGTCTTCCGTCTTTCTGTCAGAAGACAGGATGCTTTTTTTTTTTTTTTTTTTTCATTGAACAGGAACAATTTGCTGTCTGATGTCAGAAGCCTCATTGTAGTGACGGGGCCTAAATTAAAGTGTGAGCTTATTAAAGCCTATGCGTACGTGTGTGTGTGTGTGTGTGTGTGTGTGTACGTGTGCGTGCGTGCGTGCATGTGCTTTTGACACTGATCCGCCCAATAAACTCACTGTCCGTGACTAAGAGTGCGCTCGCAGCAAGACAGACACAATTGCCTGTTAAGTCAGTGTTGCTTTTATTGGGCCTTCCTGAACGATGCGTCAAGATCAAGATGTGCCGAGATTATTTTGATGAATTCAGGTGCCCTCGTTTCTGCTTTGATGGTATTTCCTGATCGGTGATCTGTACACACGTTTTGCACCTTGCACCATACGAATGCACTTCATTTTGTGGGTTCAAGTAAAATATTGAGTCTAAAATAGTATTTCCAAATTATTTTGTTTTCTTTAATGAGAAAGTTTCAGTTCCAAGAAATGATGTGTAACAGCCGAAAAAGTCGATCCTATCTATAGATTTACAGGCTACAGGGAATAGTCATGTTCATGGATCTGTTTTCCAGCCTTCTTTGCTTAAAGGACTATACTAGTGGTTTTGCACGTTTGAGCCTATAATAAATACAACCCGTATACAAGTTATGTTACCGCCAACCATTTTCCAAAGCTTAAAACCCTATTTTAGTTTTTGTGTTATTTTACCAAATCTTCAAAATCAAATGATCAGGTGTTACACCCATCATAAAATCCAATGTTTCACCTCCTAACTCGGTTGTTTTAATTTTTCTTTTTGTGGGACTATATTCCCTGGCAGAGACATAAATTTTCTTCCACATTTCTCCGTGTTGGAGCGGTTAAATGAACTTACTTCAACAAAAAAATGTAATTGCTGTTGTGTTTGCTGTGATGGATTACTTATTTCAAACTCGTTTCAAGACTGTACAGGTTGACTTTTTTATGCCATACTGGAATGAATTTTTCCCTGGGTGCCGCTCTGTGGCTGCCCAATGCTGCTAGTCGTTAGGATTGGTCAAAGGGCAAATTTCCCCACAGAAGATTGGATTTAAAACAAACAAAAAACACATACATTACCATTATATAATTAGGACAAGACAAATTTTGTTTAGGCTTGTTTGGCCTGAGTGCCTTGGCTCATTAAAATATCGATATTAAAATATTTCTTCCCAAAACAGAACCGTGTGACCCATATTTTGGTCCAAACCACAGCTGCAAAGGGAGACTTAAAAACTGGAATTTATTTGGGAGATTCTATTGTCGCTGTTGCCCTGCAAGTAAATCAGAGTCAGAAAAAGCAAGTGATGGAGTCAAATTGTCAGTCTTATGGTCTGAGTCAGTCTGGGTCAGCTAGTCGATGAATGTCACTCGCCAGCACGTCAGGGTCACGATAGAGCAAATAAAGCGCTCCCTTGGAAAGTCTATAATAACCATTGATGAGTGGAGTGGCGTTTATTTGTTATGACACACACATGAATGCACATACTGTACCTTAACACACACAGGTACACACATACTCATACCACAACACACGCACACACGCTAAACATCTTCATTCAGCTTAAATCCATCTCAGCTCCCACGTTGCCTTTTGAGATCAGTTTGGTAAGACTGCATGTGTGCGTGTGTGAGCATGCCTGTGCATTTCCATATGTACTGCATGTGTGTGTGCGTGCAGCTATCATCATTACCCTAGTCAATAGCCACATGTCCATGTATTGATCAGCGTATCGATGAGCGATGAGGGATCTCGGGCTGCGCCGGCCTGGTGGATCTGTTTAGACTTTTACTAAGACCACACAGTGAGATCAGTTGAAGTTCAGCTAAAGATCAGCTCCAGGGCAGGATTATTGGCTCTTAGATGACTCTACAGGCAGCATTAAATATGTATCTGATTGTATCCAATAGATATGCATATTATTGGCTGCTTGTTATATTATTTCAGAAGAAGAGGAATGTTTTTTTTTCATATCTATTTGTTATATTCTGTTATATATCCTCAAGATATTGATGCCTCAAGACATTTTTAATCATTACACGTAATGTTTGTCAGCTAGAGGGTTTAATCTTCCTCTACAGGCATGCTGATAAAAGTGTGAAATTACAGTATATAAAAATTTGTTAAATCACAATTATGTGCATTCATTATGACTCTCTTATGTAAATAAATTAATGCTTTGAATAAATAAACATTTGTGCTGGTTTATCCCAAATAATAAAAACTAAGAATTTTTCCTGCACATGCTCCTCTGTATATTTGATATGAAGTACTTTCGATTGGAGCATTCATGCTTATTTTAAGCTTGAGGTTCTTAATCTTTTTCAGCCCATGTTCGAATTAGAAGTTTAGTCTCTCACCGTGAAAAGCAGGCAGCTCATTAAAACATATTACCGCTCATGACATGTATGACCAGAAGAATGACTGCAGCCAGTTTAATCCCGAGCCAGAGTTTAAAAAAGCAGGCTGGTATCCATTCATAAGTAACATTCTGTACATACTGTAGCTGGCACTCTTCTATGACATCCATGTTCTTGTTTTCATCATAAATGCAAAAAAAAAAAAAAAAAAAANAAAAAAAAAACACAGATGCTGGGCAAAACCCACTCATTAGCCTCTTGCTTTGTGGATAAATTCAACTCTGTTGCCTGTTGATGTCAACATGTTACAGGAGAAAAGCACAAGAACATCAAAAACGAAGCTTTCAGTGGATTCAGGATGGGTTTGGCTTAGTATTTGCATTTCTTTTGGTGTGAATCTAAAGTTGTGTGAGTTTGATGATGTTCAACACATACTACATATTATATTGATGAAATGAGGAAAAATTATTTTTTAAAAAAAAGTAGAAATATGTCCTGTTTGTGAGGAAGTCAGTGAACCATTTGTTTTTTTTGTTTTTTTTTAAAGGGTCAAATTGACCCAGGACGTGATTGAGATTTTAAAGCAATAGAGACATACAGACTTGTGTAAACATGCTTAACATCTGTTTTCCTTATTGCATTTTGAAAACAGCATAAATACTGATAATACTGCATATATGATAATGTATATAAATGAGATTTACCTCTGCTAGATCACGAATAAGGATTAAAGAGGAGGAGGAAAAGTGACAAGAGAGGAGTCATCATAGCTTGTTGCAGCTCTACTGCAGCTGTACATTTGTGTGTGTGTGTCTGCTTTAATAGACTGTTTACTTAAAATTTCCCTGACCATCTTAATATTTTTCAAATTTTAGCATGTGGTCAATAAAAATGTGTTTTACATATTCTTCACAGGAATCAAACCAAGGCCATGGAATTTCATGTTCAACAAACACTTTAATGAATATTTTCTTAAAAAATTAAAATTCAAAATTTTGACACAAACATGAAATTTATGTCAGATGTGTTCCCTACTTACCGCCCTGCGATAGACTGGTGATCTGTCCAGGGTGTGCCCCNCCCCCCCATGTCCCTCAACAGGACAACGGGTTTAGAAAATGGATGGATGGATGGATGGGTGTTCCCTACTTACCTGAATTATGTAAGCTGCTTGTGTTTGGTATCCACAGTGGGCAAATATGAGGGAGCCATTAGTGTAAACTGGTCAGATGTCAGACAGAATAATGGAAAGGAAAACCTTCTACAACAAATTTTCATATCCATTTTTTTTTCATGTAGTGTTACAAGAAGTAGATTTTCTTCTTTTGTAAATTCTTAAGAATAAAGGACCATAATGACAGTTTACTAAGCAAATCACAAAACACAGATTTTATTCTGAAAATATCATTTTTATTCTTCATACTGTTTGCTGCCAAAGTCAACTTGGAAAGACTGTCACTTTGAATAAGAGGATTAGTGTAGTTTTTTTGTGAGGTGAAATGTAATGTAGGGTGATACAAATGTGAAATATTTTAATCCAAACATGTTGAGGATGTTTTTTACTCAAAATAACACTTTTTTTCAGACGTATAATATTAGTTTCCTGTGGCAAATACAAAACCGACAGCCCTGCGAGCGAACTAGAGTCGTGCTGTTTGTGATCATTTTGCACGGAAATAAGTGATGTGTGAATGTTAACAACACATCACACAGTACATTTCCATGACAGCGATGAAGCATAATGTCTGTCAACACAGTTTGTCTGATTTAAAAATACGTTAAAAATACAAAAATACAAAAAAAAAAAAAAAAAAAAAAAAAAAAAAAAAAAAAAAAAAAAAAAAAAAAAAAAAAAAAAAAA
>VXCM01000981.1:56661-81649 GCA_014773175.1 Lucifuga dentata
AAAAAAAAAAAAAAAATCACCAAATCACAGCGGCAAGTGGGGCATATCATGATGGGACGACCCCCTGAGGTTTTCCTCTCTCCCCAACCACTCCTTAAATGACTAGAGCAATCATAACGTCCTAACACTTTGAAGTCAAGTCCCAATTCTGCTCTTTTTTTGCTTTCTCTGTCTGCCTGTTTGTCTGTCTCTCCATTTCTTACAAGCTCAAGAGTCAAATTGGTGCATGTGAACCTGTATCGCCATGACAGAGGGATGTCGTGCCGACTCTTTCTGAACTGAATCAGTCGGCATCCAATTAAACATGGGAATATTGATCTCATGGCTCATTTCTGAGGATTAGTCTTCCCTTTGAAACATAAACCACACACACACACACAATATGCATGCTGAGAGATACGAGCGCTGCTGGCTGTCCGCTCTCCAGGTGTGACAAGGTGGTTGCAAGTCATCACGGTTCGTCTCGACATTGGTGACAGTTGATGATGTCAGTGTGAGATATAAGGCCACCCCTGCTGCTCATACAAGCTCACACACACACAGACATGCACACACACACACACACTGGGTCAGATCAGTTCTCCCTGGCCACCTCCGTACTCTGTAGCAATGTTTTAATCATGATCGGCTTAGTTTGTAATTATAAACACTCTGAGACGCCCATATCAAAGCGCTTGTTAGAATTCAGGCCTATGGGTATCAGTGGTTGCTTTTGAAAAAGTGTGCACCCCACCTCATCCCACCCCACACACACTAACAAACACACACTTCACTTCAAAAGCAGACCCTTCCTTTTTTAGCCATCTGCGTGGCTTTTGCATACACCTTGAAGGCCTTTTGCCCAGGGCCCCAAGGTCAACATGAGTTGTTTGTGTGTGTCATGTTGAGCTGTCCCCTGAGTTTTGTGGCTTCAGAGGCCAGGCCTCGCTTTTTTACACCGCAAATGCCCCCATCCTTCAAAGCCAAGCCCGCACATCTGAGAGAAACAAGACTTAGAGGGCTGGAGCAACAATCAGTGAGAAAGAATTGACAAAATTCATTTTTAGCAAAACCAGGGTTCAAATATCTTAACCTGGACCCTTATTTTAATAGCCAACATAATTTTTAATCCTTTTTGCCAGCAGCGGATTCCTAAGACATGAACATGGATGTCATTTGGAGCCCTGAAGTTATTCTATGGTTTGTCTATCATTATCAACCTCCACAATGGAATGTTGAGTCAGAAATTTAAGCTTGAATCCAAATCATAAGTAGCAGTAATCATTCTCAGTCATAGTTTATGATAAAATTGTATTGGCCTGAACATGATTTCCTATGTTTGCAAATTAACCAAATGCATCTTCAAGCTAAAATAGTAAAGATTCTTTATATCCAGCTGTAACTTCTCATTTATTTTTACACATTTGTAAAATTGGTTGGGATTTGATAAATGATATTGTAAATCATTTTGGGTAATACTGCCTCCAGTACAGCTGAATTAGACCTTATTTACATTTATTTTTTTAAATAAAAGTTGAGAAAGTTTAGACACCAAATCTTTCATTTCCTAAGCTTATTATGGATGTTTTGCTATTTTCTGGTAGCTATTTGTATCCATTAAGCCTTGTCTCAGTCTGAAAACAAAACATCATTGAAACATTTAGATTTAGCTGTATAGTAATATCCTTCACCTAATGTGGAGTATATTCAAAATTATTCAGATTTTTTATTTATTTTTTTTTGACATCCATGTTTTCTTAAATGTTATAAAACAGGTCAATGAAAACCTTTCTATCCCAAGACACGAGGACACAAGCTAGGCTGTGGTCATCTGTTTAAACTATGTAAGTTTCAATGGAAATGTTATTTTACATAAAATGGAGTGTGTCTGTGTGGGCTTGTGTGTGTTTTTGGATTATGCAACAGAGGACTGATTTCAGGCAGGTTAAGATGAGTGTGTGGTGCAGTGTGTGTGGGCAATCAATTGCAATAAACCATCGACTGTTGCATAACCTGTGTTAAAGCTTTTGAGTTGCTTTACTGAGTGAAGATGTGTATGTTTTATATCAGTTTGATGATTAGTTTGGTTATTGCAGTATATGGATAGAAAAACAGGGACCTCAACTTATGAAATTTTGACCCTAGAATTTAAATAAAACTTTCGGTGAGGTCCCTGGTTCAAGACCCGCGTCTAACTCCAGCATGAAATTATCAAACCGATGTCTTTGAAAACGACCTTGTACTTTCACTTTACTTTTTTCTCTTTCCCTGTGAAGACCATGAAATGAGAGAAATATGTGTTGTTGTCGGGGCAAAGGAGTGCATAGTGTCTCCAGAGTCATTTCATTCACAAATAAACACACGGCAGCTTCGGTAAACAAGATTCACAGGGAAAGAGTGAGACATATTTGATAGTCATAAAGGATTTTTTCCCCTGAACGAGCAGAGATCAAAGAAACTCTGTGTGTCTGAGGTGCCGCGTAGCCTCAAGCACTGAAGCATAAATTTAGAACAAATCTTGTTTCTCTTACAAGGGTTTTACTTTAATTTCCATGGTTGGGTAAAAAAGGGAAAGATGGGGCAAATTATGAAAAAAAATAAATAAAAAAATCAAGTATGTAACATGTTTTCATCTAACCTTCCACGCCGTCAGAAATATGCTGTATCCTATTTGAAGTTGCCACCTCGTTCACCACCTGACCCTTTAGCTCCCTTCTAAAATCAGTTTTGTTTCAATATGCAAAAGCAATTTTCCTTGGATTTATAATCCTCAGTAATAGTCAACCATCAGTTTTAATCTTTAGATGCATTTTAAATCCAAACTGTAATGTCTTAACTCTTTGCCAAGGTCAAATATCTTAGCAAATAAGGCTTAAGCTTTGTTTTATATGAAAGAATTACATGATTAATACCAAAGAATTAATCATGTACTCTTCCGATCTCCCAGATTGGGTTTGTGCTAAAGGATTATGCTGTCCTACTTTTTCACATGGCATAAATTGACATGATGGTTTGTTTAGCAAAGCACTGCTAAAAAGATTCTTTTTAACTCTTTAGCTGCATAAAAAGCTTTGATTGCATGCTGTGACATTTCAGTGATACTGCAACATTCAAGCATCAATCCAGCATTTCCTAAAAAATCCATAATTTAAAGTCAATAAAAAAAAATAAAAGTCATCAAGGTTGAATTAAATCAATCAAGATAAATCTCATTGGTTTGTGAATTTATTCTTGCTGTTTACTTTGGCTCTGAAGAGTAAATGAGATTTATGTAACATCTTGCAAAAGTAAAGAAGTAACTTAAGATGCCCTTATCAATAATAATGAATGTCTGAAATACTTATGTGAAAACTGATCAATCTCTGTAATCCTTTAACTCTGTCAATGTTCATGTGTATGATATCCATCAAAGGCAAAATCACCTTAAAATGGATCTGGAACGGCTCCTCCTATGGTGTCATACAAGGCTACATTTACTCCATGTCTTGATGCTCAAAACCAATATCTTTTTTTTTTTTAATTTATTATAATTTTTTGCCCCAACCTCCTTTTTGAAGCAGCCCATATCCCTTTACTTGTGTTGGTTTAGACCTGAAATAAACTGCATGAGCAAGTAAGACTTGGTTTCTGAGATGGAGGTAGACAAAATCCCGCCATGGATGCAGTTGAGACAGAATAATAATTCTTTTCTGATGCATCATTAAAGGTCTCCAGTGACCAAATCATGTTTCAAAGTGAAACTGAATTTGACTTCAAGACAATGTGTGGAAGACCACATGTTACTTCACATTGTGTTAAGAAGATGTGCTGCCTTCAGATGGCTGAACAGGATAATGGAGCTCATAATGAGCTCATACAACCACATGCTAACCTTCAACATGATTATCTGAAGACACGCTCAGTAAATTTAATATGTTATGACCGTTTCACAGTATCCATTTCAGTTGTATGTCAAATCAGAGTAGTTTAACTATGGTGAAGTTTTAAGTTTAACACGTTTAATGGTTTTTAAGTAGGGATATCTGACAAGTATCTAACATAAAGCAAACTTTACCACAGTTGGACTGAAGCAACCCTCTCCAATCAATCAATAGATCAATATATTGTCTCATAGTTGGTTCGGGACTAGTGCCACCACAAGTGAACCAGATTTAATTTGCAAATTGGTTCACCGATTGATACCGATGCAAGCTTGATTGCTATGTTTACATATGTGCAAACAAAAGAAACTTAAGGGGGAAACGCTCCAGGGTCTGAATCAAACACTTAAGACAAAGTAGTTGTGTAAACGCCATGAAAGGGAAAGAACCAAATTGGAAACTTCATATTCTGGTTCGTAACTCTCTGTAACCCTCAACCTCTGAATCCAAGAAGGAAAAGTCACTGATGCAGCACCAGAAAGTGTCTCATGTCTGCCCTGAATACAGCTTTCAAAGAGTCGTTTATGCTCGCATACACTGATTTGGATCAGAGACAATAATGTTTATAGAGGCAGTTGTTTGCTTTTAAGTGATGCCAGCAGACGAAACATTATCAGTCATGCTCTGTAAAGAATCAGCCATCATCCGAAACTCCAAACCCAAATCATCAGCTCCCACCTCATGTTTCTGTATTTATGACCACCCAGGAGGGCATCTCTTATTAATGCACACTTTTATAAACTGGACAGCAGTTTCGCTCCTCTACCCCCTCTGATACATCCAAACAAACTATGATTTATAATTCATATGATTTATGATCTATCAGCATGCCGAAGTACTGCTGTCTACTCAGCCATTGGTTTATACATGCACACACTACAGATAAAGTAAAACTAGATGTAGATGCATTGGATGATTTCATTCAAAACCTGCTCATATGTTTATTATGCACAATAAATCTAAAACCACTTGGAGTGTCAAAGCAATCTGTTGCCTTTGCTGCACTTTTATTGCCGGGCAAAATGATAAGTTGCTTTGTGAATTGCTGGGATAGGGGCACATGCATATTAATGGCAGATTTGGATGTCTGTGCATTTTGACCGATGTAAAATGAATAATTGCTGAATACTTAGTGGCAAAACTTATAGCATGGTTAGGCTATGGATATTCAACTCTTGGGACATAAACAGAAACAAACAGACATATATTTGAATGAAAATATATAGTGTATGCCAGCCTGGTGCTGGGTTTATTTGTAAAACTTTGAGTAAAGGAGTAATCGTGGCTTAGAGCTCACATTGGCTTATATTTCTCAAATTCTCACATACAGTATTTTAATATAAACCTCAAACTTTTTCCCTTCACATATCATCAGTCTACTCACTTTTCAAATCACCCTGATCCAACATCCTTTGTTATTTTCTTTTTACATTTTTATGAGTATATGCGCAATTATTATTTTTTTTTTGGAGTTGGTGTAAGCGCTTGTGATTATCATATGAAAGACAGTATTTGACCTTCACGAGTCAGTAACGTTTAGCATCCATTTTTGAATCGCTCTCCCCTTTTGTTCTGGATTACCTTGGATATCACCTGGCTGTGACTGTGAGTTTAATGAGTGCTGATATCTCTATACGTGACGGGTATTACACAATAAAAATGTTTCAGTAAAACTCACTATGTGGGGTAATTGGTGCTGTTTAAAAATGCATCAGGTTTCGGCGTGGCGGCGTCGACACGCACATACACACACGCGCACTCACAGACATACACAGAGCTGCGCACCAGGCGCTTTCTGATCTGACCCGTCAAAACTCATTAAGGCTTAAAACATATTTCCAACTGACACCCGAAGTCTCCATTAGAAAACCGCCAATTACCGCTGAAAGATATTTCCCCACCTGCCTGCCACATTTGCATATGATTGGAGCGATCAGTTAAAATGAGAGCATTTTGGCTCTGCTCAAAAATTCACAGTACGCAGCCAGATCAAGGGAGGGGGGGGCGAGGCATGGTAATGTGAAGTCAGCGCTTTAGCTGCAGGTTTAAAAGTTGTTTGGACTGCGGGGGTGAGAGTGGGGTTACGTCCTCAAAATCACGGCTATAGATATAAGTTGGACAGCGGTGCCCCATTTTACAAACCTCTCAGCAGAGTGGATCTAAACATCTCCCATTTAAATACATTTGAATACAAGGATGAGGAATAATAGGTGCTGAACATGCAGCTCTATTGTTGTGGGAGTAAAGAGTGCAAGCAGTGCAGTTTTGCACAATTATGGATATTTTAATGGTGAAGTTATGCTCATGGATGGTTTTATTTTTTGGATGGTTTAGAAACATGTTGTGTGTGTGTGTTTGAGTGTTTCAAAGAAAGAGGGGAGAGAGAGACATTTGGTGTCTTTGCATCACATTTTCCAAGAAAAAAAACCCACTTAGACCCATTACAATCAAGAACATTCACGTTCAGCTTGTTCTCTCTCTGTCTCTTTATTCTTTTGTCTGTCTGTCAGTCTGATTGTCCAACCATTACCTCGTTGATAAAGTTGTCTGAAGATGAGAAGTCAACTCTTCAATCAGTGTAGAAGTAGGCCAATAGATGTGAATCCAAGCATATGTCAATCACAGACATAATCTTTAAGCCTCTGGCTGAGGTGGGAACTCCAACAGTGCACCCTGCGGATGCACAAGTATACAATTTACTTGCACAAACACATGCGTGCGCACACAGCAGGGATCGCTCAGGGTCAGGAAGCATTATGTGCGATGATAACCATTCTGATTACTTGTGTTTGTGTTTGTCTCTGCCTGGTTAGCTACGAGTCTGCGTATATGCTACAAAGCAAATCTCCATGCTAATTGCATGCAAGTATCAAGATTCTGGTTGGCAATCATTGTTGCAACTGGCGTGGAATTAGGTGCTCTAAATAGATTGGCAGCATATTGCAGGAAGTGAATGGTTCAGTTCAAAAGAAATTATTGTGCGTTAGCCCAACTGAGGCCTGTCTTGAAACCTTACTGCTGCTGTTTCGCTGTGTACAAAAACAAGCCATATCTGGGCTTTGAAAAATGTTTGGGCTGAAGGAAGTTTGTGTCTGACCAGTCAGCGATGTTCGGTCTTGTAACCCTGCATGAACCTGTATAGTGTTACAGAAGCCTAGAAGGTTACATGCAAAGTCAAACTTGTTAGGGTTTTTAGATTTGACTTCTCATAAGAAAAGAGAACATTTTGTTTGTTGAACAAACTCAGCCTTAAATCAAATTGATGAATTAGTATAGCTTTATTTATTTATTTTTAAATCTGTACGGATCATATTGTGAGAAATGAGCTTAAATTGCCAGACTTTGCTAAATATGATACAATTAAAATGTAAATATAATAGGTTAAGATAATGCAAATTGGGTTATTACCTCCCAGTTGAAAAAAAGTAATGATGACATTGATTGTAAGGTGTGACACATTTTCTCTATAAGCAATAGACAGTAATGACTGTGCTGATGGCAGGACAATCATTATCACCATAATCATCATTGGTATAATCAGTACTGTTATCATTGTAAGATTGCTTTGAGCCTCCTGTTGATTGTTCATGGTGTGATAGGGAGATGGAGGGACAAGCACACACAGACACACATGCACACACTCACACATACACATAAACCCAGCGGCTAAACGAGACTCTTCATTGTTTCCCATGTGATTAAAACTGAGTGTTGTTGAGTCTCTTATATTGTCATCAGCCTGCTTTTGTGATGTGTGTTCTGTGTGTGCTCTGTGTGTGTGTGTTTGCTCTCCCTGCAGTGCCTATGCTCTAAATGAATGTCAGCTTGCCTTAGTCCAAGCATGGGCCCCAATGCGGCCGATCAATACTTCATTAGGCCTGGATTGTCTTGTGTCCATGCAACCTTGAAGCTGTTCCTTAATTACCCCGGCATTAAGGCCCTGGACGGCGCTACACACCACACTACACTGAAGATGGGCCAGGCCCANCACTGCCTCAGATGCAAAACTACATACATATAGGCACACACACGTAGAAGCACGAGTACATACACTTGCATGCACATTCAAGCATGCATGTACATGTACACTTTTCTCTCTCTCGCTGTCTCTCAATCTCACACACAAATACATAGCACCTTCAGGCGAAAATAAAAAAAAAAGGGGGGGGGGGGGGGGGGGNCAAGAAGGGGAAGAGAGGAGGGGAATGAGAGGAAGGATGGGTGAGTGAAGGCAGGAGATAGGAGAGAAAGGGTGAATTGAGGGCAAGGAGGCAAACACAGAGACAATCAGCAGAAGAAAGGGAGGAAAGGGAGAGAATTTTCTCAGTTATCACAGCAAATGATCATTCATCAGAGCACAAAGTGTTGGTGAATATGCAGGATGCAAAAACACATCTTTGTTTAGTTTCACCCTGCTTACAGTTCAAATTTTTTGCCACCTTATTTGATTGCAAAGCTTGTGGCGCAGTTTGTATTACTAACCTCTGTATCAAGATCAGAAGGAGATAGCAGAGAGGATAAAATGCTTAAATGTCACCAAGCTTGACATTTTGACCGTGCGTGTATAAATGTATTTATATGAAGTGTGTGGGTGTGTGCTCTATGTCTGTGTGCACATTCTCGTGTATGTGTGTGTGTGCCATCCTAATCCTTTCCATTCAGTGAGTACAGAGATTTCTAGGAGGAGGAGGAGGAAGTAGGAGGAGCAAGGAAAAAGATGATGCAGAGATGAGAAGGAGAAAACAAGAAAATATAAATAAATAGGATCCCTTTCTTTATCTGCGCTGAGTCAGAAAATGGGTGAAAATTCCTGCAAAGTTGGAAGCACTCTGCCACTGTTCATGCAGGTGGGAGGGTGAGGGGGTAGGGGGTGCAGGGTTAGAGTGAGGGTGCATTTGAGGGAGACAAAAAATACGAGAGAATGTGTTCAAATAGATCATTACAATGAAAAGAGAAAGGGAGGCAGACAAACGGAGGAGGGAGAAGAGGAGGAAGTCGGGGGGGGGGGNATGGGGGTCGAGGGGATGCAGTCAAATGGCACTCATGACAAATGACATCCCCTGTCTCCCAGTCCCCTCTCCTCAGCACCATGATTTGTCATCTCCACTTCTGACATTTTTCATCGCACTATCAAATCACCCTGACAGAATGATATTTTCTAATTCTTCCAGCCTTGGAGCACGCCAAAAATAATGGCCTCCACATGCGATGCACACTCTCCCTCTGTTTCCCCTACCTCTCTCTTTATTTTCCATCCTCCGTCTCGTGTAAACATCCGGTGATTCTTTAATAATGAAAATGCAGCATCTCAAATATATCGCAGGCGGACGCTGACTGGAAGCAATCTGCTGCTCAGAGTCATTTAAGCGGTCTGTAAGAGGTGGCACATGTAACTGTCATTTCAGAAGGTATACCGCCACGTTTTGGGATTTGTTATTTTGCATGTGAGATGGAACAATAAAAACTGTAGAAGAAATGGTTTTTTTTTTTCTCCACAGGAATAAAGTTTTGTTTTTTTTTTTTGTTTTTTTGTACAATGGAAGAAATTCTTACCAGAGTAACTTCACTCTGAGACAATTTCTACTTTTCTTGTCTAAATTTCCATAAGTAAACTAACTTTATCTCAATTATATGTTTGTTTTGCAGTTTAAGCAATGGTGACGCTAGTGATAATTGTCATGGTAATCCATTATCAGTCTCAACACTAACTTTCCTTAGATGGCTCCCCACCTGCTGAGCCTTTGATTTGTCAGCATATCTTCCTCTATTGTTTATTGAATACTAATAAAGACGATGCCATATCTGCCTTGACCCACCTTTCCCATAATCCGGGTCATGGCGCTGCAAATGGGTTTATGGCTAATTCCATCTCAGCAGGAGATTGCTATCACTGTGGCCCAAAGGCACACAATCACTTTAGGATCTCTTTTATTTTTCTTTTCCTGATGACTCCCGGCTTTGCATCATTTTGATAACCAAAGAACGCTTAAAATGTATTAACATGCAAACTGATGAGTGTCTAATGCTATTGATGAGAAAATATACATGATAGGTCATGTCTAACTGAAAAAAAAAAAAAAAAATNAAAAAAAAAAAAAAAAATATATATATATATATATATATCATATAAATAAAACACATAAATAATGTGATTAAGGTTTGATGAATCATATAAATATTTTTTATAAGATTCATCAAGCCTTAATCACATTATTGTCAGTTGAAATGCTTTATTTACATACTATGGTTCATTAATATACAGTAACTAATGCAGACATATTTATACATTTATTAACCAGAAGAGCATCCATTAGACCACATACCTCTGCCAAGGCCCAAACAAAAACAAACACAATGATAATAATAATTGGACTTAATTTATTTGTCATAAGAAACCGTTTCAGTAATTGATGATAGTTTTAAAAAAATATATAATGTGAGCTGAAGACATTGTTGTGGTGGAGGCAATAAAAGTTGATGCTGACAAAAACTGCAAAGAAAAGAAGTATCAAATGTCAATTAGATATTAATAAAAATGAATTCATAAGACAATTTAGTACTAAATGTTTAATAAACATTGAGAAAGTTTTAGTATGATTCTTGTTGTGGCTCTTTTGTAAAAATGTGTTTGTTGATGTATTTAAAAAAACGTTTGGAGTGAAATCACATTCAAAAACTGCATATAAAATATGTTTTAGATAAGAGCTTTCTTCAGTGACATCTTATCCCTGTGTGTGGGGTGGGGAGGGGGGGTTATGACATGTTTTGTTATGAATTATTTAAATACAGTAAATTGCCTTACTCAGGCAATTTGCGCGTGCGCGTGTGTGTGTGTGTCTCTGTGTGTGCAGCAGGTTTTTCAGTGTCTGGAATAATTATGCATTATCCAACAAGGATCAGTGTCTCTCTGCAAGCACTGTGTGTTGGTGTTTTTGTTTCGTGTAATAAATGTCATGTATGCATGGCTTCACATGTGCTTCATTAGCAGTTTAATGCTAACAGTTAAGCATCAGCAGAGCCACCCAGTTATGCGGAAACATCTGCTAATGACAACAGAGTTTAGCTCAAATCATCATCTTAACACTATGTGCAGGAATTCTTCGTGATTAAATCATGGCTACTGTAGCCGGGGGTGGGGAATCGAGTCATATGACTTATCCTCGACCTGGACTCGAGTGGCAAATTTGCTGACTTGAGACTCAACTTGACCTAATCAAAAAAAGACTTGCAACTCCACTTTCACCTTGACACCTGCGACTTTTGACTTCACTTGGACTTGAACCTTCTGACTCAAAAAGACTTGATACCTTCTCCAAACCAAAGATGAAAAATTATAAAATTAAAAGTGTGCAGTGAATCAGCTTTTTATTTCCTTCATTTCATTTCAACCAATCAGAAAACCAACCAAGTTTCACACAAGAGAGTGAAAATAACCATTGATTGGCGGAACCACTTTAAGTTGCCTACTAACTTAGTACAATAGTACAAAGAAGGAAAATTCCACAACACACTTGATCATTTTGTTTGTAAATGTTGTGTAGCCTAAAGATCATAGAAGAGAAGATGACACTATATTTAGTTTTTTTTTTTCCTTTGGTAGTTTGTTGATTAGCAAATAACTATTTTTTTTTTNCACTATATTTAGTTTTTTTTTTTCCTTTGGTAGTTTGTTGATTAGCAAATAACTATTTTTTTTTTAATTGTTTTTTGTTAATTTTGAGTGAAATAACGTCTCATTTAATTCTCATTTCATCATTTAAACATCCCATTTTCTGTGAAAATGCACTGATAAATTCAGTTGTCCTCGTCACATTGTATCTGTTTTTTTAAATGATAAAGTCTAATTGGCCAGCAACAAATACAAAAGTTTAAAACAAAAATCACAATTTCTGTAATTGACAATCTTAATTACGAGACTAGCAATAAATTTGGTGTAGAGTGCATTACAGTGCAAAATTTAGGACTTGTGACTTGACTAGAAACTTGAGTACCAAGACTTCACACGTGCAAAATAATGTCTTGGTCCCACCTGTTATTATAGCTATAAATGCAGTTTTGGAATGAGACATATGCTGCTTCATATAAATAACCTCATACTTGAAACTTTCATCTTGAATTGTGAAGGTTTCATTCCAAAGCGTGTTTCCTGTTTAGCAGCTAAATCACAGGGAGCTGGGCTTAATGATTTGCCCAAGAGCACTGCAATTGGTCTGTTTTAGAAAGTTTTAACTTTAAAAGTAAACTAGATTTTTTTTTCTCATTAGCCAACCCCTGTGACTGTATGGTTGTAATACAAAGCCCTATGCCAGCAACACGACGAAACTGAGAGAATATTAAAGCAATTTCAGTTCTGCCCGCTCTGAGATTGGGCCATAGTCAAAAGTAATACCAGGGCAGAAGAGATCAGTTTTCTATCATCTGAGAATTCTCTATAGATGAAATAGGCCTCATAAATGAGCCTCAATGATATCTGATGTATGGTAAATGATAGAGAGAAGATAATATAGGAAATTGGGGGAATGGTGTCTGGAGACTGAATCAATTCATTTTGAAAGGAGAGCTCTACTGTGAGTAATAGTAATATTTTTTTAATATTTTTAAAATATTAAAAAAATATTTTTTAATATTTTTTTAAAGTACAGTCTGTGCCTTTGCCTATGATTTCATATTAACTCTCTAATCATCATGTACACACACATAGCCTGCACGGCCACACACATTTAGACACACGTGCATTTCACTCAAAGAACGAGAGAAGGGGAGGAAGTGCTGGTTACAGTGGCTGTAGCCTTGTAAGCTAAGCCTGGTTGAGATGCTCTTGAGCAACACGCTGGTTCACTTAGTTTTTCTTGCTTTGTAGTTTCCCACTAATACGATCATCTGGCTAAACTTTTATGTAGTGTAGGAGAGAGGAGAGTAGAGGAGAGGAGCCACGATTGATTTGGCCAGCCAGGAGATGACTGCTGATGAAGGCCTCTCATAGACAGATGGATACAGCGTCAGATCCCCGCTCCTATAAGCTCTCAGACTAATCCACCTCAAATTTCCCTCTGATTGCTTCTAAATTGCCTTCTCCCATAGTTTCCTGCTGATTTCTCACCATGAACTCCTTCCCTCCTTGCCTGCCCACCTCTCCTCTCTGAGCAGGGAATGATGTCTAGCTGGTGAGCTGCTTCCTTGGGCTTGACCGAAGAATGTGCTAAGAGAGCGATGGGGAGGGTATGAGGGGTGATGGCTCTTATGCCCTGGTCTATATGGTGCTGTGTGTGTGTGTGTGTGTGTGTGAAAGAGAGAGAGAGTGTGTGTGTGTGTGCGTGCGCGCACGCGCATGTCTGTCTCCTCATAAAACCAGTCTCAGGTCTTGTCATTAAAATGCATTATCATCCCACTGTGTCAAGAGAGGAGACAAATAGTCTCTCTCTCTGCTTACTATCTCTCTGTTGCATTCTTATTCTGTCTTTCATATACTCCCCTACTTCATCTCTTCAGGGGTGTGGAGAGGTGGTGGTGGTGGGGGTCTCTCTTTTTCTCTTGTCCCTCTCTCTGTCTTTTCATTTCTCATTGTCTCTCAGTTTCTCTCTACTCCCTCTATTTCCACCCCCCTTTCTTTGTCTTTCACTCGTTTGTTCAACGTTCTCGCTTTAATTCACAGTGCAGAGTTGGCAGAAATGTAATGCAGAATTATTCAGGATAGGGGGACACTGTTTTCTCTCAGTGGTGTGGGGGCCCCCTCTCGGCACAGCGATAACAGAGCTATAGCCTAACGTACTCTGATGTGTTTGCTGTTCATTTATCATGTGACCTTTCCCTGCTATCATTAACATCGGGAGAGAGAGGGGAAAAAATGTACAGAGAGTGAGAGAGAGAGGACAGATGCACAGAGACATACAGAGACCAAAACAAACCCAAAGAAGCATACATTTGGAGATGCAGAAAGAAAGGTCAAGTAAAGAGACAAACAAGGTAGGAGGGAGATTGAAGAGAGGGGGAATAAAATTGAGAGAGAGAGAGAGAGAGAGAGAGAGAGAGCACAGGGAAGAAGCAGAGAAGATTGCATTTTAGAATTACTGGCCAACACCTAACAATTTATGCCCTCATGCAGTGCTTGGCAGCAGCTGGAGCCTGCAAAGCCTGCAGTGAGTGTGAATGTGTGTATGTATGTTTGTCTGTGTTAATGTGTGTGTGTGTGAGAGAGAGAGAGAGACAGACAGAATAAAGGTAAGCAATAATAGTTGGTAGTAGCATATAGTGACATCAAGTGGTATTAACAGTGAGTTTGGTGTCACAGTTTACAAAATTCAGAAAAACAAGGTGCAAATGATGACAGAAAAGCGACTTTATATTTTGTTATATATCTTATTTATATCCTATCACGTACCTGTTCATGTTTTGATTCTAATAACATGAAAGCAAACAAGCACAGCAGTTTAATATGTGATACAATGGCACGGTACAAATATTTAATAAAAAAAAAAAGCTTTTGAAACCTGACCTGAGATCAGAGATAGAGCTCGACAGATATATCAGCAGGCCGACATTATCGTCTGATGGAGTATGAATCTTAAAATTCCTCTGTGATTCAATCTGTATCAGTTATTTTGGAATGATTCTGAAGTATCCTTAAAAATACCGTCTCTACAAATGTGACTGTAAGCATTTTACATAGTTATAAATTGACAATGAAAACTACTTTGTTTGTTAAAGTGTACTTGATTACGTATTATTGTAATCAATTATAATGACACATTCCAAAAAATGACAGCATCTTGATTATAATGTTCAGATTAATGCATTTTGATGCATTAGTGCATTTTCACACACACACACACACACACACACACACAGGTGATATTTGCTGATCCCAGTGATCGATATTGGTACCGATATCGCATATCACTATTGGTGCCTATATTGACAGATACGCTAAAAGTAATTGAAGAATATGAACGTTTTGTAAGCTGTATTTCTATGTATATTTGACCTCTTATATTTGTACATTTATTTGTGGTTGTGATTTCTTATAATTTAATTTCCAGTGAAGTTTACTGCTCAATATTTAGGTGTTTTACATTTACAGTTACTGTCATCTTTGAAAATAATGTATATTGTTCAACTGTAAAATGTACTCATTAACTAAATCTAAATCTATTGCAAGTATATATAAAATTAGGTTTGTTTTTTTTTTACTTTCAAATATCAATATTGTTATCATAAAAACGCCAATAATGGTCAGGATACACAAAAGTCCTGATTTCATAAATGATGCAAGTATCTGTTTTTGATGTTGTCTTGGCTCTAATTTTGGCAATATATTTGCATGATTTTTCAATAGTAATGCAGACCACAGTAGAAACAACTAAAAATCAGATTTGTTATATTTATTTATTTATTTTTGCTCTCAAATATCAATATTGGTATTAGTATGAAAAAAGATATCAGCCGTGCTGTAACCAGAAAGATGGTGAAGCCCTGATTTCATAAAAAATGATGCAGATACCTGTTTTTCAATGTTGTCTCAGCTTTAGTTTGGCAAATATTTGCATGATTTTTCAACACTGATGTAGAAACAAGTACGAAACATCTTCATTTTTGCCAGGAAACCAATAAATTTCTATCATAAAGTCAATTTCTTACATTATGATGTCATTTGGAAAACTGTTTCCTGAACTGCTGCCCCTTATGTAAGAGAACTGACTAATAAGCCTTATCATTGTGTTAATTTTTGCATTTATATAAAACATGAGGTCAACACCAGACTGTATGATCAGCTCCATAAGGCCTGGCAGACGAAGCATGCCGCCTGGCCGAACTTTTACAAGCCTACGAGTATAGACGCTAACAGAAACCATTTGTAATGGTGTTTGTTTTCATGAACAGTTAATCCACTGCAGCATGAGATTGTTGTTAAGAAAACTTTGATCCAGCTGGAGTAAATAAGTATGGAATTTATTTTGCTGGTTTGTCAGTGAAAGGATTAAAATAAAGTGGTTTTCTTGGTTTTAATCAACCCACATAAAAAGGGTTTAGGAAAAGAGGAAAGAATATTGGCCGTAACAATTGTAAACATGCACATACGGACACTCGTAGCCACACAAACACACGTTGACGTAAACGCAGGCCTCATCATCGCCTGCTATCTCCCATCAGTCCACAGTGGGCAGTAGAGGTGGCGGCGAGGGCCAAAAAATTAAACCATCTACAGGGAGCTCCGGTCTGAGAATACGAACAGAAAAATGAAGGTGACATTTGAGAGAGAGTGAGAGAAAGAGAGAGAGAGGGAGAGAGAGAAAGAGATGTAGTGAGAGAGGAGGGGGGATTTAATAGGTCCCTGAGACACGAAGGGTGTGAGATGAGATGATGAAACCAGAGGATAGAGGGGAGGGAGGGCGGGAAGAGAGAGGGAGATTGTGTGTCAAAATGTGGATGTTTGGAAATTGGGCTTCCAACCCTGCCAAATGATTAAAATGTTCCCTCTGACATTCATATTCCCCTATCTGGATTCCTGCCTAAGTACATTGGGCTGCATTGAATATGAATTCAGAAATGGCCATATAGAATTTGATCTATCAAATGTTTATGGTTTGAGACGGTGGGTTTGGTGAGAGTGATGGTTTGATGAGAGGAAGCAAAGATAAGATTTTATATTTCGGTGTCACTGTATTCATCAACCGGAAGATTTGAATTCTGATTTTATATGAGTATCGAATTTAAATAACTAGCTGTGAAATTATATATGTTCATGTTTTGGATGGTTTATTGAATTTAAATACGTGCTGTGAAAAATGTTTTAATATAGCATAATTTGTACTGTGATCAGAAAAAATCTATTTGCTAATCCATGTGCAAAAAACAAAAAAAAAGAAAAAATTACAGAATAATTGTGTGTGTGTTGTGTGTGTGTGTGTTACATTTTATTTTCTTCGTAAAGAAAATAAAATGCATATTTTGTTGATTATGTTTGGGCCAGGCCTTACATGAATTTAGATGATCTACAAAAAAATGGAATGAATTAAAGGGTGCAAACACACACACACACACACACACACACACACACACACGTACACACACACGTGCACACACGCTTAAATGCACAACAAAAGAAATCAAGGAGACTTCAGACATCAGAATCTCCCTGAGTGTGAGTCGCCATCCCTTCCAACGCTCTAGAGATGAGGGTTGTCATGGTTACGGGGGCAGAAAAATCACCCCCTGGCCCACCCCANCACACACACACACACACACACACACACACACACACCATTTTTCCTTCAGTTGTCCGGTCATTGCTGATGTCACTGGTGAAACTATGAATTTAACATACAGGTCAGGAGATGCATATCTGGGCTGCAATAAGCCGTCAGGAGATGCAGAAAAAAAGAAGGAACAAGAGCCTAGTTGCCTCACAGACACACACCCACACACACTTATACATACACACGCTGTCCAAACGCCCTTGAAATTTAAAAAGAAAGTAATAATAAAAAAAAAAAAAAAANAAAAAAAAAAAAAAATCAAAATTCAATCTCAAAAAGATTTGTTGTTGAGGATGTTCTCATATTGTTCCTCATTCTCCTTTTCAGTTGCAATTAGAGCCTTTTACTTGAAAAGACAGCAGGGAGGGAGGGAGGGAGGGAGAGAGAGAGAGAGAGAGAGAGAGAGAGAGAGAGAGAGAAATTGAAAAGAAAGATGAATGAAAAAAGAGAAGGAATGGGGGATTCTTAGAGAGTTGCTTTTGTTTTTGCCTTTGTTGTGTCTGTAGCATTATAAAAGAACTTCACTAAGCACTTAGGGGATTTCAGCGCACTCGCTTCAATAAATATCTTAATTTTGATGTGATTTTTAAGCCATCAGCATAATTATTATTTTTCATTTTTCTTCCCCCTACCAACTTGTTTTTAATGAAGACCCTTTTCAATAGACAAATGGATGTGCATTCAGGGGGATGATGAGGGCTTTCAGGTATAAACCTCTCATGTCTATTAAGTGCTTCCATTACACCGCATTTCTTCAGCAGAACCCTTGCAAATGTTTTGATTTTTTTTCTTTCTGGAAAGCAGATTTTGATTTTGTACAGATGTGTTGACACACTTCTCAGATCTTCATTTCTTTCCTTTTTTATGTAAGTTTACTTTGAGATTAATTTGGATAGTAGATAAAATATTGGAATAAATCATCAGATCATTAAAAATATGGGTTTTTAATCTATGAAAAGGGTTATAAACAAATTGTGCTACTAGCTAAATCAATCCATTAAAAGGATAATTCCTCTAATATTAGAATGTTTACTGATATATACCTAAAATACTCACATTAGGCAATTTCTATTGAGAAAATACAGAATCTGGTCATTCTTTAGATAATTGGCGTTTGATAACTCTGATTGACTATTGATCGACACTGAGTTTTGACCCCAGCAATAAATCCAGACCCCTGGTGGTCAGGACACCGCATCATTGAATGTGAAATATTTTATCCATGGCTTAAGAGGAATCACCACTTATTCTCCCCTCTCACACGTTTTTCTTTTTTTTAATTTTTTTATTTTTATGACAGCGGCAGTCTCATCTTTCCTCTTAAGTTTTACCCTTTTGTGACCTTTTGAAGAGACCAAACGTGTCTGCGTTATATATGGGCTGTCCTGCGATGACGGGGTGGCTAGGGAGGTTATGTAGGGGGTACATTAGACAATCCCCCCAACCCACCATGCAGAGTCCCCAACCCCATCTCCTACGCCGCTTCACTTCATTCATTTGTTCGTCCCCTGCGGTCGGTCGGCAAGGCCTCTAAATCCTTCCTTTATTGTACATGGTGCACACAAAGGCTCGGCCTGCTCTCTCATTTCCTTGATGCGCCTTTGGACAGCGGCGGCAGCTTTGTAGGCATCGCTGCAAACATTAGTATAAAGTAACTCCTGGGGACCAGCAAACAATCAACTCTTTTTGCTCAGTCCGATAGTTTTATGTATGACACGACCATTTAAATTGAATACCTGTAAATACCTGGTTTGTGGGATTGAAGTCACTGTTGGAGGACTGGAAACACAAGGTGGTTAAAGGAGAGAGAGAGAGACAGAGAGAGAGAGAGAGAGAGAGAGAGAGAGAGAGAGAGAGAGAGGAAGCCAAAGCAAAGGGAAAGATTCACGTCACCAAAGATCAAGAGGGTCATCTCCCATGTGCCCCTTCTCTCTCTCTCTCTCCTTCTCCCTCCCCCTCCCTCTCCCCCCTCTCTCTCTCTCTCTCTCTCTCTCTCTCTCTCTCTCTCTCTCTCTNCAGAGAGAGAGAGAGAGAGAGAGAGAGAGAGCGCAAGAAACTCAGTGTGTTTATGGACAAGTTAAGCTTTGTTAAACCAGGAGGGGGTTTCCATCCTAAAATAGATGTAGTGCCTGCAAGGCCGGTAATTATTGACCAGTTGGGGAGAGAGACAACATACTCATTACACATGGAGATTGCTCTCCCACCACCAACACAAAATACCAAAATGGCAACACAAATTGTCCGCCGTCCCATTTTTGTGTGGTCAGAAATCTAAAGGGTCATTTGTGTTTTGTTGGTGTGTTGAATGTTTGTGGGTTGGATGAAGGAGTCAAGCAGCCGCCGAGGAGGCTGCAGCGGCTGAAGGGAGTCGGTGGCCCTGGTGCTTTCTTCAAAAGCTCCGCTCAATTTTTCATGTCTTTCTCATGTGAAGTGATGACAATATAGACAGGAATGAAAGCAAATCTGGGTTCATTATGTGCTTCTGTTACCTCAAACAAATCTTATCTGTAAAAATGTACATATTTCATATCAATGTCCTGATGTCAGAATTCATTGTTTGCATTTGATTTATAATTTTAAATATTTAGTTTTTTTTTTTTTTTTTTTTTTTTTTTTTTTTATGTACGCTCCAATGCTTACTGAAAATAAATTTCCATGTTAAAGGAAAATACAACATTTTTACAGGATGTAATTTGTGCATCTGTTGCATGCAAAAACTGTGTAAAACATGCAAATGCAAAAACAGCATATTTTGCAATTATTAAAAATCTGCTTATATTCAAATTACAAATAAAATTTATATTTATTAAAACCATCCATCAGAAGCAACATTTTAAGTGGAGCAAGATATATATTTAAATTTTCCTTAATATCTAAAAACAGTAAATTAACACAATACAATAATTAATATTTTTCTCATTTTAATCCTCCTTGAATGTTGTCTTTACAGTATGAATATGTGCATTAAAACTAGTTGTCTGTGATGCTTTGTTTGGTTATGAATCTATAATGGATGAATTAAATAAATAATGGATGTATACAAAATATTAAAATAGTTTAATTCTAGATAGTTTTAGGATAAATATTAAATTTGGGTGTCATAGTAATATTCTTATTGTGCATATTTTTGCATATGTACATAGATATATTAATGAAATAACAAATTATCCCATTGTATCCATCATGATTTAAACTATTTTTCTTTCATAATATGTATTTATATAAATAAATTTATAATTTTCTCTGATTATGTTATACCTTTATTTGCTTTCACAGAACACAAAGGCACACACACACACACACACACACACACTTTCAGTAACAATACACTCCTCTTCTGTTCCATTTATGAAGGAATATCAGTAGCACATCTGCATTTTTATATAATATCCAGATGTTTGTCAGGCAGATAAGAACCGAAATATTTGTAATAACAATGTGTCATTATTCATGGTTGATATTAGCTGTGTGACACTGTCGCTTTCTCTGCGGCATGGCGGTTGGTTTATTTCTACCCATCAGGCATTGGGGCGTGACAGGGAGAAATGTTGGTTAGGACTGAGGTCCCTACAATGTCCCCTGATGTGGACAGACATTATAAATGACATCGCCCAATCAGATGCAAGATGGCGACCGGGGGTGGTGGTGGGTAGTGTGTGTGTGCGAGAGAGAGAGAGAGGGAGAGAGAGAGAAGGAATATTGAGGGAGGAGAAGATGAGAAAACATGGGGAGCCTCATTTGATGCAGTTAATGTGCAGATTTATGTAGAGGGACAGTGGTCAACATTCATAAGATCTTCCTCCCAGCCTCCCCNTCCCCCCCAGCCTTTCCTCCTTTCTTCCTCTGCCCCTCATTCTCTCTCACTCTGTCACTCACCATCATTCCTCCTTTCTCTCCCCCTGTTTTTCCTCCCCTGTCTCTCATCTGTCTTTCCGATACACATCTGTCTTTCCGATACACTCCCTCCCTTCCTGCTTCTGTCTCCTATGAAAGGACTTGGATTGTTCTGGACTGCAGCGATCAGACCAATAGGAGGCATAGGTGGACCACAGACCACAGCAGAGAGAGAGAGAGAGAGAGAGAGAGAGAGAGAGAGAGAGAGAGAGAGAGAGGATATACATTCTAGATTCAATATCTTTTTTATATTAACCAAAGCTCCAAGCAAAAACAAAACAATTTATATACCGATCTATCTGATTTTCGATCATGTATATTATAATATTCAGCAGTAAAACCAACTAAGAACATCAAAGTATTTGATTAAAAAATGTGTGGACAACTAAAGAAGAGTAAAATAGAAAAATCTTGTAATACCTGTAAAATTAATTAATTAAATTGAATTTAGATAAAGCATTATGACAATTGAGAAACATATGTTAATTAGAGTAGAAAAATTAAAACAGCAAATGAAATGCTCATCAAAACACAAATTAAACTTACTGAATATTTGCATTGTTATCTTTGTGTAATTTAAGGAATTATTGTCATTGGGAATATAGAATAGTCTTCAGATAAATCTTCAGATAAATCAAGTCTTCAAATAAATTTATTCAATATTTGCCACGTGTGGTCAAGAAAAGATACCCACAAGGCTTTGCACTGAATAATTTATGGATGTATTATATTTTACTGTATCCCCCTATGTTTCAAGTGCTCCTTCGAAGTAAAAGTTCAGATCTATTCAATTTCTCTCACAGCCTCAAATAGGAGCTCTTGTCTTGATCACATCGATTTATGTTGATGTCAAATCAGAACGAAAAATAACCTTCTGAAAGCTGCTCGACCTCTATTTTATATATATATATTCATATTGTTTTGTCATGTAAGAGGGCGTATTTCTTTTTTTATGCAATTCAATTGAGATTTTTGGTTTCCTGTGAGTAATTAATATGTTTTAGCCTAAAGATTTGTCTGATTTGAGTAACAACTGCTGGCTAATTTGTGGCTGCCTGCTCCTCATTCGCTTCATTTTTTGACACAGCTTTAAAGCTATTACAGGAACTTTATTTGCCCGCTACGATCTGTACCAGTTGAATTGAAATAACAGTCCAAAATTTTAAATGTCACTCTATCCCTTTAAGCATTCTGCATTCTTTTCGTTTTAGTAGCGCAAGACCCACGCATGGCTTCATTTACTGATTGAATCAATTTATTTCCGAATTAGCCCCCCAAAACCACACACACCAGCTTCCATGATTTCTCCTATCTTTTTGCCCTTCATACAGTTCTCTCTCTCTCTCTCTCTCTCTCTCTCTCTCTCTCTCTCTCTCTTTCCCAGTCCACTGAGTTTTCTGGTAATCCCTCTCAATCATTACAGAGGCCCTTCACTCTTCATGGGACTTTCTCACCCCTCGTTGCGCCCCAGACTTCCATCCCATTTTCCCCTCTCTCCCACTCCCTCACTTACACTCCAGCACATTTTCTCTTAATATTTCTAAGGTTGAAGAAGAACAAAAAATACTTCTTTACTACATTGCTGTATCTAAGGGCAGCATTAAACTTATTTTATTAGCAGATTCAGAATAAACAGCTTTGTAAATGTCATCAAAATTAATTGATGTAAACTCAAAACTAAGTTGCACAATAGAAACGTGCATTTGCAGTAAAGTGTTCAAAGTACTTTGCATTTGGTTGCATCATGCCCCAAAGAGGAAAAAAATAACACATTTAAAATCAGCAGCTGCAAATGTGCGTCTGCTTATTGTATTTGAAGTTGCAATTCTACGGGTACAAGGCTAAAGAGAGCTAATAACATCAATAATATTGAAAAGTGACTTTCACTTTCATGCCAGCAATCATTTTGTCACACATTTCCAAGCAGGGCATATCTCATTTTGGAATGAAACTCTTTAAGTTCAGTGTTTCTACCTGCAGCAGCGACCGTCTGTAGTTTTCACTGTATGAGAGCCTTAAGCTGCAGCTTTACAAGTGAACCTGCCAGTGTGATCTCAGACTGGCTGCACCCTGGGGCAAGGCAGAGGAGACTAGGGGTGTGTGTGTTGTGCGTGCGTGTGTGTATGTGGATGTGTGGATCTGACACAACCGCCCTTGAAAAGCGCTCTCCAGACGTTTGATTCCATAGCTCAATATTATGATCTCTGAGATCTCTCTCTTATACCAGGATGGAACTTATGGATTTTGGTTGTTTGCCTGGCAACAACATTATCCTGCTGTTTCCAGACATCATTCTTTAGCCTCGGAACAATGTGCTTTTTTTTTTCATTTGAATTTCTCTAATGTCCTCCTGAAAAATGCCAGGAATTGATTTTTACTGATAGCAGACATAAACATTAGCAGGTAGTAATGCTATTTCTAATGAGCAACACTGTAATAAACCAATAATATTACTGAAGGGACCTATCGTGTCTAAAGTGCTCAATAGTGACTTTGTGTGCTGTCCTTATTATACATCATGGTATTTATTTTATCTCCTATGGCATCATTGTAATGTTCCTTGAATATTCCTAAAGGGAGTGATTACTTTGGTGGGATTTGCACAGTATTCTTCCACAATTGATTATCGGGATGACTTTGGTTCAGACTGTGTCCAGGAGGATAGCTTTGCCCAAATGTAGACTATAAAAACTAAAATCACCTGTAGTCCATTTTCTCTTGTCTGAATCAGAGAGTAACTTGGCACTTGGTTTAGTGTGGTTTGTACACAGGAAAAAAAAAAAAAAAAANAAAAAAAAAAAAAAAATGCCCCGAACCAAAATATATCAACAAAAGCCCTGTGAGAACACCCGTTCCACTCACTGGTCAGAAATGTCTTGGGGTGGGAACCAGGAAACCCAAACAGGAAGAAATGTATCATGCCACCATACCCTGCATTATATACTACATTAGATTATAACCTTTGAACAACTACATAATTGTTCGTAGCCATCATTGGGGCCACATATAAAAAGAAAAACTGTGCCAGTAGAATGTTGCTTTCGAATGCACTTACAGTAGAGATGTTTTGAAGCCCACATAATGCTTCACATTATGGATGCAGAATGGAGCGCATTTTGTGCACTACAGCAACACGCTAACCTTCATGTTCATCTGAAGACGTGTTTGATTCGCTATATGTTACGACATTTTTACAGCATCCATTTGATTTGTTATTTCTAATCAAAAGTGTAGTGTCCCTAATGTTAATGTGCACATCCCAGCTCAATCAATAGATCGATAAATTGTCTTGTTTGGATCATGTTCACACTACAAATTGTTCCAGAGTTTGTGATAGACTGAGATCAATTCCTCAAAAGAGTCGCTGCAGTTATTTAGGTCTGCACCCAAAATTGTATGTTACAGTAAGACCTGCCCAAACAAATCATGCCAAGGTGGAAAAACGTACCAGAGTTTTATTCAACCGGACAAAACTACATACAGTCAGTGTAAAATCCCCCTTACATCATTCTTGTTTACATCCATTGAGTTTATATTGCGTGGGCAGGTCCAGAAACTAATTTGCATATTTTCCTTTTTCTGTATGTCACATTAGAGTCTTTAGTACTATTTATGGAGTGTAACTTTAAGATGTCATCAGTAAGAAGCTATGATTTCAAAGTTGACAAAGAGTTCCCCTTTTATTCTAGTTCAGGGAAAGAGGCTTGATTGACAGAGAAGCACTTGAAGGGTAACACAAAGATAGCTAGCTGGGACGGCTGGAGAGAGAGCGAAAGAGTGAGTTGCAGTTGCTAATTAAAAGAGAGGCAGCTGTCTTTCTTTCTGTTTCTGTTATTCCCTTGTTCCTGGGAGTATTAATGTTTTATTCAGGAGAAACATAACTACAGATGAAATTAATAAAATCAGGCCCTGCCTTTCCCTTGCCATCTCTTGGGGGGGGGG
>VXCM01000981.1:81810-120064 GCA_014773175.1 Lucifuga dentata
GGGGGGAGGAGGAGGAGGATTCAAATGCTCGTTTCTCCCGGCTTTGTAAGTGCAAATTCAAAGTGCTCTGTATACTGTAGTTTTCATTTCTTCATTTCCTGCATATTAAGTTCCTTTTCCCGTTTGTTTCAAAGTGCATTGCCCCCAAAAATAAAGATCAATTTTTCAGAGCAAGAGGCTTTGGAATTAGAGCAGTGTTTTCCTTGCTAGCAGAGTGAATTAGTTGCTGCATTATTTTCATGAGATGTGGTGTGTGTGTGTGTATATGTGTCTGTGGATTTTATCTAGCAGAAAATTTAGTATCACAAATTATAGTGTGGAGCTTTTAGTCCCATTTATGGCAGAGGCAGAAAAGGGAAGATAATATTTTAGTATGCCGCATCCGTGTGTTGTTAGGTGATGCTGTTGTGAGTGTGTACGTGCACTTTTTCTGTTTACGTATGTGCATGTGCTTTTGCAGATGAATATATTTTATTTGACTCCACATCCAGGCCCGGGGAGTATTTGCCTGTCTGATCACCTCATGTGAGTCGAAGAGGGGAAGTCATGCGCGACTAACACACACGTCAGAGTTGAACTAATTGTGTCATTTTTAACATGAATCTGTGCTTGGCCACATTTTATTCTCTCCCCCCCCCCCCCCCNCCCCCCCCCCCCCGAGCTGCACAATGAATACTGAGTGTAGCAGGCCCTTGCATCCATCCCACTCTAGAGGAATTTTCAATGCTACGAGCAGGTGCATCATTTATTTCCACCCAAATAGTTCTTATATCTGAGCGTGGTCCATGTGCCCGTTATATCTTTGTGAGGGCCAAATGATATCACAACAATAATGTGATGAGGAAAAACCTTTAACCTTTGCTGGTGCCCATGTGGACACCACCATGTGGACAATGTGAACATTTATATTTATTCATTTGGCTTTTACAGCTTTTATCCTAAGTGATGCATACATGAGGTGTAATAACCTAACAACATGTCTTTAGACTGTGGTGGAAAACACAGACAAAGGGAGAACACGTGAACTCCACACAGAAAGATTCAAATTGGATTAAAATCCAGGACCATGTTGTTGTGAGTGAAGAGTAATGTACCTTTAAGGTTGAAATTTAGGGAATTTATGGAGACTAAATTTATATTGATGGTTAAAAGTTGGATTTGGTTATACTTTAACCTTAAAAAAAATAATTTAAGGCAGTTATCGGCTTCAGTTCATGTCAGTATGAAATGGAAAGTCAATTTATTCATCCATGTTGTGGTCATGCATGGTTGCCCAGCAGGTTGTTTGGAGTTTCAAAGAAATTCTGATCCTTGAAATTCTTGATTAAGATGCCAAACAGGATTTTTTCAAACATGTGATTTTGGTAGTTTAATACATTTAAAAAATTTGCTAATTTAGAAGCCAACTCTGATCTAAGCAAAATACTCTCCTTTCATCACTGTGTCATGAACTCAATACATGTAATGGTTGAATGAAATGTAGTAAATCATTTTAAAATTTGAATCCTCTGGAAAAAGGTTGTATTGTACTGTAAAGTTTATGTGATTTGTGGTTAATGGAATAACATGCAGAAGTATGAGTATGATCCTTTGAGATGAGGAAAAAGAATAAGGGTAGGGTTCATTTTATTAAATGAAATTTGTGAAACAAATGTGTGTTTGGGCAGCAGCTTTAATCAGGTAGTGTCACAGTGGCAGCTCACATTCCCTTTATTGTTTGTCTTTTTTGACATGCAAGTTTCCTCATGTCCCACCCACCCTGATTTCCACCATTGTCGTGATAAACACATTTGCAAGCATATGCAGTAGTCGTGGAACAGAGTTAAAGTCAAAACACAGAAGAAAACCCCATTTCTAGTATTGTTACCAGTGATTGAAGAGAAATAAGCAAGCTCTTTTCTCATTGTGTAAAATGAATCACCACAGCACAGCAGCCCTGCCATGTCACACTGACATCCATCCCCTCACATTAAATTATTTTTTATTAAATTGGACAAAGATGCTTTCCATCTGTTCCGCTATACCTACTGTTTCTACCTGCTTTCACCCTTTTGCGAGAAGATTTTGCAGCAGTCAGCATCTGAAGGTTGATGGTGATTAACTTACAGCTTCTATGATGGTGTCAAGCATAATTGAATATGTGTCCAGAAAGCAGTAACACTCTGAGATTACAACTGCTGCAGTTATGTAGTCACAAAGGCTCGAAGCTTTGATTGTAATTTTATTCACATAAAAGGAAATAACAAGCAGCTAACGTAACTTTCTGCTCTTAATTGGCAACCACAGAGCAACAAATCAACTATCAAACTCATGTGACTAAATCAAACTCCTTAGAAATGTGCATTCTTCAGCGGGGTTCTTAATCAATTAAAATAAATATCTTAAAATAAAATAATCTTAATGAACACAAATGTGAGCAAGCTGTAGCCATTGTGCCATTTTCCTTTTCTCAGCAAAATCTGTTCATTGCTACAGATTATGTTCCTTTCAAAATAAGACTTCCAGTGACAGGAAGTACTAACATGAAAGCAAAATAAAACAGTCGTAAAGAGAAAGGATGCAGTGTGTCACTGCAAGCGGTTTTGCTCCTGGACCGGATTAACTTGTATTCAGACCAGAGTCCCTTGTTTAAGTATGGAGCATTTAGACAATGGAGTAACAAAGGGGAAGTCAGAAAAAAAAATGCTCTGGTGGAATCTGAGCCCCAGCTAGTGGGGGGGCACATGTGTTTCCAGACTTGGACGGCATAAATACCCAGCTATTTCTTGGCATGCTTCAGTAATGTGTGCAACATCCGCAACTCAGAAATTCCTTTCTAAAAACAGCAAATGAGTATCTTCAAGTTCTGGATATTGAGGCTGCAGATTCCTATTGTTGTTCCTGATAACAGAGCTTCTTCCCTGAAATGTAGTCAGACAGAGGTAGAACACTGGAGGCAACCATCTGATAAATGCATGATTGACAGATAGCATTTACCTTAATGCAATTTAAAAGGATCTTAGAAAGATAAGGCTTTCAGGAATGGCTGATATTGTTAATTAACGCATGATTTCATTGTACTCAACTAGATACATTTGCTATTTTCCTTCTGCAGTAGTTGGGGGGGGGGGGGGNCTCTTAAACTGTTCAGGAGAGAGAGAGAGAGAGAGAGAGAGAGCAAATGCAGATTTTGGTCCTGGAACAAACATACTATACACACCCATGTGTGCACATATACCCACCTATACGTCAATACACACACCACCCAACTACGCATATACACACACAGACACATAAGCTGAGGCAGTGCTGTCTGGTTGATCAATAGTTTCCTGTGCTGGGGTAGGAGTGATGACTGCAGACAGCAGTCAAAGCCCCGAGGACCCGAGGGTGACACCCCTTATCAACTGAGCAAGGTGAAATGTCAAACACTGGATTCTCTCTCTCTCTCTCTCCCTCCCTCCCTCACTCTTAGCTCCCGTCTCTTTCTCCATCATTCTCTCTGAATTCTTATCTCTGAAATCTCAGTCTATTATCTCCTCCTGCATCTTCCCCAAATGCTCCTTTTCTTCAAACTTTTTAAAACTCAATTGTATATTCACTAAATAACTTGACAGGCATTTTTAGATTTGCACAGTAACCGTGCACCGGCAGAACAGCCCATTGAACAGAACACAGATATGAATATGAATTTGAATATGGCAACAATGTTTGCGGGGGTGTTTCATTGTTAATCTGGTTTATATGCACTCTGCATGTCTTACACCCTGTCCATTTCCATGGCCCTGAGCTTAATAACAACACTGTAGGATTAGTGCAGGGTGACTTCACACAATAAAAAAAAAAAAAAAAAAAAAAAAAACAGAAAAGGAAAAGAAAAAAGCCACCCTCTCTTGGATGCAAACTGTGGAGGCAGCAGGAATATGACATGGAATCCCACTAAATTCAGCGATTAAAAAAGGGATTGTGTTTCAATAAAAAAATTATTTGAATACAATAAATGACCACAACTGGAAGCAAATACAGTAAGAAGTGATTTAATCGATGAGTAGAAAGAAAAGAAAGAATATGATTAGTAAACATTCCTCTCCTCACTATGACACCCCCCATCCCCACCTGTCTTTCTGACCACTGCACCATTTGGTTTTAATTCTTCATCTGGCAAAAGGATTATCATCCCCAGATTGGGTTTATGATCTCTGAGCTCAGGCAGGTTTATCTAGCCACCATATGTAGAATTATCATTAGAGCTATAATCCCCTGCAGACCACTCACACACAAACACACAGTCCACATTTGAATGCTGCGAGATGATGGCGATTTGACAGTTAAAGTGACTCCGATTTCTGATTATTCCTTTGCATGTAAATGGTTGTTTGTGCTTGATCAGTCCCGTAAAGATGATATGAAAAATAAAAACAACGAGATGAGCTGGAAGAGCAAAAACATGTAGATTAAAGGGGAGGGACTAATAGATGGTGATAACATGATATGTTTTTTTTTTCTATTTCATCTATTTTCCTGTGTGTACATTTTTCCTGTGTCTTGCATTGGGATCTTTTCTCATTCACTCACTCACTTACTCACTCCTCTGTTACTCAGCTCATGATTCATTCTCTCACTCATTCACCCATTTACTCACTTGCAGCATTACTGATGCACAGCTGCCCTGCTTTTACACAGCTTTGCATCTTCTAACTGGCTAGTTTGAAAATCTTTACCGCAGCAGGGAGTCATAAATTATGAGATCTTTTACTGTCAGTTCAGATCAGATCTCCAAACTAGATTTAGTTATGAAGACACACGTGAGAAGTGAAACAGGAAATGACAGAGCCCTTCTCATAGTTATGCTTGCTGATATTTTGTTGCAGGTGTTAGAACAACACCTTGATTCCTCTCATACTGTGTCCTGTGCTTTCATTTGCTGTAGTTCATTGTTGCTGTCATCGACGGTCACAACACATTTCACACTTCAGGGTTTGGACTCTCTGAGAGGTCCAGATAAATGACCTGCTACATATCAGTTGGGCATCTGTAACTGATCGGCACATCTCTCAGATCAAGTTTTTGAGCAGCTCACTCAAAGTGATCATCTGCCTCTGATCTGTGGCTTTTGTCAGCAATATCACGCCAGAACTCTTCCAGACATACATAAAATTAACGCTAAATTTATGCCACCACATGCATGGAGTAGTCCACTTTGTCAGCTACGATCTGCTGCGTTTGATGTAACACACATGACTGACAGACAGATGGAAAAAAAAAAAAAAGNAAAAAAAAAAAAAAGACGTTCCTCGCTTTAATACTTCATGACCGAAGTGGATTTCACCAGTGAAATCACTGTAAAATCACTGCTTGCACCTGAATTCAATTGGCTGATCTATTCACGGAAAGAACACCTGTTCCTAATCTTTTACGCAGCAAGTGTACATTATTACTCATTCATGCTCCCCACCATCCTTTCCCTGATAAGTCATCATCATTTCCCCTTCTCTCCCCCTGTGACTCCCCCAGGCTTCACCATCTCTAATCAAGGCCTAATGAGCCTAATTGGTCGTTAAAACATGCCAGAGTATGACACAGCGGTGCTACAGCATCTGCCATATGGTTGGGGGTTGGCCTGAGGCCCCCGAGCTGCCAACTGTTCCCCCTGTCACTGCCTGAACTGTGCTGCGCTGACTGACAGGGGCTGCAGTGGGAGTTTGTCTCCTGTTGATGATTCAGCACTCACCAGCACCGAATGGAATTGAGGACAAGAAAAAGAAAGTGTGTGTGTGAGACAAGTTGCTGTTCCCAAGCCGATGACTGTTTACTGACCAACTCACCACCTTAGCATTCAGCACTTGCCCCTCAAGCTGCAGACATAAAATTGGTGGTGGATGGAAGTTAGAAATTTTTCCCTTTTTTTTTTTTTAATAGATTGCATTTCTTCAGGAAGACAAGTGTCACAGGAATAGGAAGAGCATGGTTAATGTGTTTAGACTTATTTTTCTCTTGACTTTGCTGAGACTATATCCCTGTCTTTTACCCCTGACCCTTGCTTCAGGGCAGAGAAATGAGTAGCACAGTTATATTTAGTAATATTTAGACATCTGCGTGATGTGAGCCGCATCAGTAATGTGTTGACTTCACAGTGTTGCATGGCTGGCTAATTAATTTGCCTCTATAAACTAGGAGCTGTGAGGCCTGCTGCCCTCAGCCAATTTATTACTGACCTTAATATGACCTAAGCACATTACTAAGTGGCTGGGTTTTAGTGTGTGTGTGTGACTTTGTGTGTGTGCATGTGAAGAGGTTAAGCATATTTTACCAAAACAAGGAAGCCAACATCTAACAAGAACTGATTATGTAAATGATGTGTTGGCAGCTTTCGATACCACTGGGGGTTTGAAGTGTGAGTTTGTGTGTGTGTGTGTGTGTGTGTGTGTGTGTGTGTGAGAGAGAGAGAGAGAGAGAGAGAGAGATGCAATCAGCCTTGAATTGATCCTGTCTTTCTGACATTCAGAAAGAGCTCCTCCAGTTTTCGGCCATCATCGCTGTAGAGTGGAGGGATTTACGGGTCTGCTCCATTCATAGCAATAGGGTCTGGAGTCAGGCCCTATTTGCTTTTGCGACGGATCCCAGGTCTGTGTGTCAGCAGCAGATGTCCTGTCAGCCCCGATCACATGGTTTGTCTCGATTGCTGATTTTTGAGGCAAGAAAGCAAGAGTGCAGGGACAAATGGAGGTGTTCTTTGCTGACATGATGAGCAAGCAGTTCTCTGTTTGGGTTGACCACATTTTTGATCAGGCCTATTTTGGACCAGTTCCTATTGTCCTCAGGTCCCTTATGAGTCAGGTCTTTTTTTTTTTCTTTTTTTTTTTTTAATAAGTTCCTTCCCCTCCCTTTTTAGGGCAGGTTTTGCTCAGATTTGTTTTGGATTGGGTCTAACTTTTACCTTGGAGTAGAAAGTATATTTTATACAGGCAGTCCACGGGATACGAATGAGTTCTGATCCTGCGGTTGTCTTTAAGTCAGATTTGTACGTTAAGTTGGAACAGTTATGTAAAGTGCATATCTAGCGTCAGTATAGTATATATTATACCTTTCTATGCATAAGAAATATTAAAGAAACACTTCCAGATATACTAAAATATCTTAGACATAATAATGCCGCTGAACCGTTTGATGTGCGTTGCAAAGTAGTGTGCCGTTCATTACGAATCATTGAATGTGACTCGAATTTTTAATTCAATAGGCTTTATGGCGGTCGGTTTGTAAGTATGGATTGTTCATAAGTTGGACGTTCGTAGTCGGGGACTGCCTGTACTTTATTTGGTGCAAATAGGAGCAATCATGGAAAAGATGCAAAAGTAACAAAGAGTTACCCAAGAGTCGTTGCTTTTATAACATATCAATTAAATCCTATTTTAAAAAGAACACTTTTAGCCTCCTTTCATCAACCCTGTCCTCTTGTTCCCGTTCCTCTACCTGATGTCTTCATCAGTGATAATTCCAGATCCATGAGGAGTACGCCCAGTTTCCCTGCCAGTAGATATACTCTGATTGAAGGCAACCAGCGCCTGTCAATACTCTTTGCTTGTATTTGCCTGCGTCCCGCCTGCCTCCAACACAGCTGATTATTGGAGACCTCTCATAGCAGTATTGAGCTGCTGTCCCCACTCTTGTTACCTAGCTGATAGTTTCATTGTTTAAATGCAGATGGAGGTGGGCTATTGAACAACCAAGACACTTGGCCTAATGGTAAACAAACAATAGGAGTGGCATGCAGAGAGAAAGTGAGGTCAATAAAGTTGATTAATACACGTAAGGGGACACATTATGGACATTGCGATCTATATTTTCTGCTGGTCACATCCTTGGTAATTTTCAGATGAAAGCTGTATTTGGAAGATGAATGAAGTAGGGAAGCAGGGAAGTAGAGGTACATGAGGAGGAAGATAAAATACATGTAAAATAAGACAAACTTTACTTTAGAGAACAGTTAAAATTGAATAAAGATTCTATTTTTGTTAGTGTGTTAGTGTTAGTGTGTAATCATCTTTACCTGGGAGTGTCCACTGTCATTAGAATGCTAAATGTGATGTGATATTTCCTTTGAGGAAGCTGTGGCTCAAAATATCTAATTGGCCCCTGTGCAGTGGTACCACGGGGCCAGATGTTGTTTCATCCCAAAAAAAGAATTGATGGGAAATTCTGTAGTGATAATGCAGAATCAATACAGTGTCTGGAACACTGTTATGGATGCTACTGTACTTTCTTGATTTGGCCTCTTTTCACTCCCCAATCTCTCACACAACCGTTAATAGTTTCCTTTTTCATGTCATTCTTTGTCCCTTTTTAAAGTAATTCATGTTTGTGCCCTCTTCTCGATGACTTGGCAACTTGAGCAGACATCTTTGTGTCAAAATATAAGAAAGCTACCCAGAAATACTGGCCTGCCGAAAACCATATGTCAGGTGAAAAAAGGAAAAACTGGAATTATTCCTTTTTTGATATCTGGCACTGACTTACAGAAGTTCAAGCAAATGACTGTGAAATGAGCAGCAGTCTCATCTGTGATGTGTGAAGTTTGAAAAACATATACTTCTCTTTTCCACCTTGAAAGGCCTTGGTGCATGCTGCCCCATACATCAAAATATATCAAAGGAAAGCTTTTGATGGAACTTTGAAGTGAAGGAGCCGTGTGATTGGGCAAGTGATGTACTGAAACTAAAAAACATAGTTCAACTGATGTTTCAGTGCCTTAGAGTTTAGCCCTCAAAAGCCAGGAAGAAAGCGTGAAACCTTTCAATATGTCTGTAAGATTATGGTTACATAAACCCAATTAAACCTGCGATTTCTGTGTATTATGTGTTTGTCTGGTTCTTTTGTATGGCGTCAGACTGGGTAAGGCCAGAGGTTTCGATTAGAGCGCAGCGAACATGAAGATGCAAAGCTGGATCATTTATTTAAGCCTCAGCAGAAGAAATGCTTTAAGTGATACAATAATGGCTCCTTTGAATGAGATTTTTTTACTTGTTTATCCAAGGAGGCCATGTTTTCACTGGCATTTGTGTCTGTCCGTCTGTTTGTTAGCAGCATATCTCAAAAGTTAACAAATGGATTTCAATTAAATTATGTAGGATTTGGATCGGGATACAAAAGCAATTTCCCACTTTCTTTATTATTGCAAAATGGGGCATTTGTCAACATTTTGGGATATTTTTCAAAAACTACTGCAGGATGCCAATTTGAATGAAATTTATGCATGTTTATCCTCTGATGGATTAACAAATGAAATGTAGCCCAGATCCAGATATCGATCCGAATGTAGCAAATCAAAATATACTGTATGCTTGCACAGAGGCACTGTCGTTGTGTACATTAACCAAGAAAGGTTAAAAACATGCAAGTAGCACTAATGTGTAGCTGACATGATGCTGATTCAGTAGCATGCAAATGGTTTTGTCATTAGTAGTTATCGACATGGATCCAGAGGAAGATGATGTCCACAATTTCTGATTGAAATGGATCTGGCAGATTTAAAATATATGGACAGGGCTCACTGCACATTAACAAAGCAAGCTAGAAACATGAAACAACCAAGATGGTTAAGATGATGTTAATTAAGAAGTATAAAACAGTTTTGACAGATATGCAACAGTTATGGCTGTAGATCTAGAAGATGGTGTTGTCATTTATAAGCGTTTAATTTTTAACAGCCTTTTATTGGCAAAACAGCAACATGAGAGGATTTGGGGGATTTTATCAATGTGCTATTATTATTTTTAATATATTTAGTAACATCCATTTACTAATTTGCTTTTTCTGCATTATCAAATTGGTCTCAAACCCACAATATGAACTGAGAATAACATTCAAGTGGATAACAAACTCTTACTAAACTTAGATCAATAAATACAGTCCTCTTGTCTATTATTTCTCATTTCTTTCTCTCTCTCTTTCACACACATAAATTCCCATGCAAAGGATCTGAAGCATGTTTACAGTTTCGGCAGGAGTATCTGTGATGTATACGTGGCCTATAAATGCTGAAAGTATTAGAAAAGCAGTAAGACTGGCAAGACAGTTCAAGCTTATTCACCTTGCCCCTTAAATAAAACATCCAGCGGCTCTCATAGGAATAAAGCTCAGGTCTGGTGACCTCAGAAAGGTTAAACCCTGTAAAGAGGTTAAACCTTGAAAGAATTATTTTCATTACTTTTCAGCCATTCCAATCACTATCTTTCCTTATGGGAATTAATGGATTAGGCTTGAAGGTTGTGTGCTTTGTTTCCTTACTGCTCCACTATCACCTTATGCAGTTTTTCAAGTTTTTCACATAGGCAGCTGAATCATTGTGGAAAATAAAGTGTATGCACAGGCCATATACACAAGATGCTTGCAGGGTATAATTTTCTCTATTTAAGCGATGGAACCACTTAGTGTGCAGTATCTTCACATACTGTGAAGCCTTTTAACATTTCAAAGTTCATAACCGTTGCCATTTTGCGACTCAGACAGCCGAGATATTGTTTGCTCCGCCTTTCTGTGTGTATTTTAAATAAGGTCAAAATATCAACCTTAAAATCAGACATTCTTCTGACAACATGGTTGAAGTTCAGAGAACAGTACCTTTGCTGGAATTAAAATCCAGAGCTCTAAATATGGGAATTAAAAATAACAAATATGAATTGCACTAATGCTCTCGTGTCCTGACCTCATTTCAGCCATAGAGTCGTTTACTATTTATGGTAAATTACATCATGGATAAAACCAAACAGCTCTTGATCACGCTCTACTGATAATTACTCACTTTTACATTTTACATCATAAGCTATTTGTTTTGGCTTTTATATCTAGTTACATTTATGCGAGAGACAGGGCTATGAATAAAATAACTTACCAACATCACTATTGCAGGCCGCATCTGTTTGTTTGTTTGCCAGAGATACACAAGTCAATTAATCCAAACAATAAAAACCTGAACCTCCATTTAACTCGTTAACCCTGCATCGCCTGTTGTGATGTTCTCGGTGCCACATTTCCATTTTCATTTGGCTCATTACTGCCTAAGTGGTGCCACAAATGGTCAGAATGATGTCACTGATATGAATGAAGACCATGGAAGTGATTGGTTTAAATGCCTCTGTGTAATTGAATTGTGTTAGTCAGATATGCAATTGAATTATGTTTACTTCACTGGATGGCCTTGTGTACAGTGTACTATGCTTGCATTTATTAGTGGAAATGGAGAGAACGCAGAAATGGATAGATAAAGAAAGTTTGCAATCTGTTAGAATCAAGCAATTAAAATGTAATCAAAATAGAGGGAAAATCATTAAGCAGTTTTGTCTAGCAAGCAATTTATTATTGCTTATTTATAACTAGTTATATGGTGCACACTCACCAACATCCACACAGGATGCATACACACACACACTTCTCGACATACATGTGCGTGGTGTGCTATCTGAGTTGGCAAATCCCTAACTGTGACCAATTGCAGTGTGTAGAGCAAGGACAGCAGGATTATCTGAAGACACAAACTCCATCTCCGCTGGTTTACTGTTGTTTCAGTCAGTTATTTGAATAACAATAACCTCAATACATGCGCTGCCATAAGCTGACACCCATCCAATATGCTGTAGCTGCAGGGGTCAGAAGATGTATGTGTGTGTGTGTGTGTATTTGAATGATCACAGCCATCTTTATGAACTATAATCTTATATAGTTACAACAATAGTGTGAGTGTGTGTGTGTGTGTGTGTCTCTGTCTAATGATGCTGCAGTGATGATGGTGGCGCGTGGCGTCCCTAACATGTGCCGAAAAATTGATTAGCTAAGGGTCACACATAATGCCAAGTGTGGAGCATGTGTGTTTTTGTGTGTATCTTTTGGCATAAGTGCAGATGTTGTGTGTTTTGCTTGTGTTTGTGTGTGAAATGTGTGTGTGTGTGTGTGTGTGTGTGTCGTCAGACCTCCTAAGCTGAATATTGATGTATTGATCAGACGCTTGTGTTGCTTAAAGCCATTTGCTCCTAAGGGAGTCCTTCTAACACACACCAGCACACACACGCACACACACACAGACACACACAGCATGGCTATTGACATCTGTGTCATCTTTACTATGAGGACAATTGGTGACAAGCGGCGTTGTTTCTCATCATATTGTGTCATTGTCTTATCATACAGAGGCAGTAAGCTGCTACAAAGCACACCTGCCACACGTCCATTCACTGGGATGCTAATGCGAGCTCAAGAACATAATACCATTATGGAACATAATAGCCTTATGGCCACCTATTGGCCTTCTACATGTGGTTCTGTATTGTTGTAATGATGGCATATCCCAGATGTGCTTTTCAGGCAGTTTAAAGTGAAGTGGCAACAGGCGGAGACATGTTCATAATTTATTCTTATATCCACTTTGAGCAGCTTCCAGCATCTACAGGATGAAGAACCCTGCACATTTTGTCAAATTGTTCAGTCAGTTTTAGCATCTGTCAAATCTTTTGTGTCTACACAATTCCTAAATTTTACTGAATTCAAGAAATATTCAACATTTTACATTTTATAGGCTGAATCCTTGTTGCTATATGTCTCTTTCAAATACTCAAGTTCATGCTGAACTATCTGAGGTCATACTCCAGGTGTAAAGTTAGTTTATAAATTGTCCTTTTAAATGTCTTGCCATTTAGTTGTCACTGCTTTTTGTTTCCATATAGCAACAAATGAATTAGAATGAAGACATACTACAACTTATATTAAGTGTTATCTTGCAAATTCACTGACACTGATTCAGCACATCCATTTTTTTCCGCTTGTATCTGTCTTGTTAAGGCAGGCAGAATGGTGTACGAGTTGGGCCTGATTTTGACCACGATTTGGCAGGCGGATACAAATTTTCCGATTCTGGCCAAATTTCAGCCATTTGTCATTGTTTGAGGAGGGCTACAAAGATGGATTATTTGACGAAACAATCTACGATCGAGCAGCTGATCGGATGGATTTCTGACATGTCAGAAATTTTGGTCAGCTCTTTTGCAGGGTAGTCTTTTTTTNTTTTTTTTTTTTTTTTAATCATAATTAGATTTCCAGAAATTCAAATAAAGCTACCCAAATGTGTTTGCATGCCAACATATTTTTCTTTTTTGGAATGAAAGGTAAATGGAATAAAGCATTACTGGAAAATGGCAATCAACAAAACTATCTGGAGGCATGTGATGCCTCCAGATAGTTTAAGTCTTGAAACATCAACACCACAAACATTGCAGAGTAAAAACAGTCAAAAGAAATTAATGAAATTTAATGAGATCAGAAACAATCTCTTAAAATACAACATCAATCACATTCTGTCATTTCTGCCACTTCTGTGTGTGTGTGTGTGTGTGTGTGTGTGTGTGAGTGTGTGTTTGTGTGTTTATGGGCTGCCATTTTGATGAATAAGCACCAAACAATGCAATGATTCAGCATCATATGCATTTTATCAGTCAAGCAGTGTCTGAGAAGCACAAAGACAATTAGCTAATGTGTTTGCCTAGACTCATCAGAGGATGCAATTAGTGTGGGGAAACAGATAACCTGTTATCATCTATCAGAGAAGAGGAAGGAAAGGCAAAGACTGAGGGAGGAAAGGTGAAGAACAAGAGGGGAGATGACAGGAAAGGAAAGAAATTATCATTCAAAAGAAAGCATCTGTGAATAGGACAAAAAAAAACTGTAAAAAAAAAAGGTCTTATCTATTGCACCTAACAATTCATCCCCCGCCCTCCAGTCCCTCCCTCTCTCCTCTCCGTCTCGCTTATTCTAATTACAACAGATGGCATTGAAGTGGCAGCCAGAGCATATTTCATCGGGAGGGAATAAAAGCAATTAGACATTCAATTTGGTGTGTAATTAATCCCACATCAAAGCCTTCATTAATGAGTGCTCGTTAGTGAAACATGCCTCTCTGAGAGGCAGAATAATGGTCCTCTTCGTCAAGGGATCAACACTAAGAGGGAAATCAAACAAGGTTAAACAAAAGCCATTGTTCCATTGGTGGAGAGACAAAGATAAATGAGGTGGCGAGGCTGATGTTCGACTTACTGTTTTACACACATTTTCCAAGTCGAAGCTTTTATTCTAGTTAGAGGTCTTAAATGCTAAAACTCAGGCTTAATGTGATTGCTTCCTAAGTCACAACACTTGAGTTCCGTATTAGACAGGATTGCAGTTAATGTGTTGAATGCATTACAGTCTGATGAAAGCTCATTAATTTTAAATGAGGAAATCTGTTTGCTGCTGCATCATTATTTTGTAGATGCTAAGGGTGTAAATGATTAATTGATTATCCATTAATTGCCTTCGGCCAATCATGATTATTTTGTTAAAGTAGGTTGTGTTATGTCTTTCCTCTTTAAAACATATTTTCTGTCACATTAAGTCATAGTTTATCTTTTGCCTTCCCTGCAGGCTTCGCAGAAGAAGATGGCTAGGCCCTGCATTATTAACTGCTTATAAACATGCTACTCTGCAGGAAAATACAGATAAATGTAACCAGATGTTGGACACTATAACTGGAGAGCATTGTATTATAGTTACAATAATTGGCAGTATCATTATGAGTCCAACTCCAGCAGATAGCAGCTAACTTAGCAAAAAAGTTGAACCAGAAAACGTTAGCCCTTTCTGACAGTGGCCATGCTGCGGCTGCGAACCATTCTAGACATTTCTTTCACAAAAACACTGGATCTTTGATGGAAAACCTAGTTCACGCCCAGAAATTTGCTGGACTGGACCAAAGGAACATGACGGCATGAGCCGGGAAGCCAGTCACACACGTTTACCTGAACCCCGAGCACCCTTTGCTTTCAGTCCTGATTTGAATGCCCCATTCAAGGATCTTTGGCTGCTGTGTAAAAGGTCACAAGTTTCTCGGCCAATATTACCTTTGGGTTGTGTGTTAAAATCCATTCTAAAATCAAGACACTGTCAAAACTATAAAGATAAAATCAGGTTGATATGGTCTTACATTTAGTTAAAATCTACCTAAGTCAGAGAATTCTGAGTCATACAGAAACTTTAGTCTTAAAACTCCAGATAATACCATTTACGGATTTAGATGTTTCCACAGTACATTTCCAACAATATTTCTTTATTGGGTTTTTAATAAATAAATAAAATAAACTCAGTATAGCAAACAAAATATATATTCGTATTTAGTTCAAGAGGATAATCTCCATAAACCACCACACTCCAACTATATTTGAACAACTCATTTTATTAATACAAACAGAAACTAGCACTGTACAGCTTCAGAATCCATAGTTGGGATAATAAAAGAATATGAAATGTTTGTAGGTTTGTGTTCTGCATTACTTGAAAACGATGCATCGGAAATCCTCCAAGCGAGTCCGTAGCTCATGACTACAAACTGTACTTCTCCGTGGCACAGTAAGTGATGCTCTGACTATGATGGTCACTGTATTTATAGTATTTTCAGAAATGCATCTGGTTCTCAGCATTACGACAGTTATGACAGGTCTGCAAAAAAATCAACCTGTGGCTGCACTGAATTATGGGCACCTGATGAAAGGCAGAGATGTCTTTGACTCTGACGGACTGACACCAAAACCTGACACTGTTACGTTGATTTTGATAGCTGAAAAGTTTTCATATACTCTAATCATAGCTGCACTGGAAATATCTTGACATGACACCATGTTACATACTTTTGGCCTGTCATCTGCATCACCAAACAGCAAAGTGGGCACAGAAATGTGTTCCACCATGTTTCTTCTTAGCATTTCTGGGCGGACTCTACCTTTAGCTGTGAGTGGAGGGTATCAGATTGGTGCATAATTTGAATCAGCCTTGTCTTGTTTTTGGCTATTTTTGTGTGAATTTGCTTTTATTAATTTTTCTGTTCATACCATTTCAAAATAAGACGTTCTAAGCCTTTAACCATATGTTTTTTTTTTTGCATGATGATGATTTTAAGATGTTTTTGTATTTTTATAACGTGAGAACATAATCCAGCCACTTCTCCAATGTTTCCTTTGTTGTAAATATATTTTTTTTAATGTTGTTTAGTAGTTTAGGTGTCATTTATATACTTGCACAGGTAGAAAGTGCAGATAGTTACAGCCTGTATCTCTCCCACACAGATGCTGCTGTCAGAACATGAAACATCTTAAACACAAGTTCTTTTATGTTCCCTCTGAGGTTGTTAAGCTGGGGTCATACTTGTAAACAGGCTTTTTTTTTATTATCATGGTTAAAATATGGTGTCATAGTATAACACATAAAAGGGCAGTGTTTTGTCATCCCAACAGAGAAATTCATTTCCATTTGTACAATAAAGTGTGTGTGTGTGTGTGAGTGAGTCCCTCTTATGGAGACATGAACACATGAACAACAGCATTTTTGATGTGACTGTTGTGGTTAGGCAGTGTAATGATGTAATAGTTACAGCAGTCCATATTGTTAACAGAGTTAAAAAGAAAAACTATCAATTTTGAGAACTATTGTTCTTGCTGAAATATTCCTGCATCATGAGGGGAAGAATTTAAGCCATAACTATGTCTTTTTTTTCTCAATGTTCTCTTCTTTTATCATATTATTCCTCTTTTTTCATGGTTCACATTGGGGGAGAGAGATATACATTAACCTTAAGAAGACACTGTTTGCATTAAATAGAAGGGCACTCATTAGAGTAGGTACCTCTGCCACGACTAAACAAACCTTGACAAAATGTGTCTTGTTCTAATGATATACTGGCCTAAAGATAAAGAAATGACTATAGTAGTAATAGAAATGAAGTGTTTTATTTATCATAACATCTGGACTAAATTGCACCTATTGATAATATATCATGGGATTTGTGCATGATTTATTTTCATTACAAGTGGTGATAGCTTTGAAAGAAAGTGACAAAAATATGGAAACATGTCTTGCAATGTCAAGAAATCATTTTTTAAAACTCCTGGATCCACCCCTGTTCTGGATCTGCACCAATATTTAGTGAGCTCTATCCTGGAACACCCCTTCTATTGAGTTTTATCAAACTTGGTCATAGTATTTTGAGTATTCCTGGTAAAAGCCCAATGAACAGACAGCTTAAAACATAACCTCCTTGGCGGAGGAAACATGATCAATTTTGAGAGCAGTCGTTCTTCCCTGAAACACGTTCTTCATCATGAATAGAGCAGAGAACAGAGCTAAAACTTTTTCTCCTGTCTTTTCATCTTTTACATAGAAAGGAGACATCCATCTCAAAAAGACCATATTGATTTCTAATAATCGTAATTACACTTGCTAATAGCCACAGAGGTACTAAAGTCCACACACAAATACATACAAACAACCAAATGCACCCAACGCCAAATATTCTGGACCCACATAGATCAGCAATGTTATGGTACAATATGATGAAACTAGTTGAAATAAGCTTCAGGTGTAGTGTGTTTGCTTGCATTTTTGTGTCGTTTTTTTGTGGACCTTGTGTTTCTGTGTGTCCCCAAGAGGGGAATTCACATCGAACTCTGATCTGAGTGAGCAGAGTCAGGTGAATGGTGGCAACAAGGAGTACCCACATGCAAAATCGACGTGTGGAGGTGAGGAATGAGAGATGAACGGGGGATGAGAAGATGAATAAACCAAAGTCTGTCTCTGACTGCAGGCGCCTTCAAGAATTCTAAGAGTTCATTTACTCCAGAGGATGGTGTGTGTGTGTGTGTGTGTGTGTATTTTCCCATGCAGCCGTGTGTGTGTGGTGTTTGTGTGTGCACATAAGAGTAATAATACAATATCCTTACAGAGGGCAGTGCTTGCCATCCCTGCTGCCCCAGACACACAGCCACGATGAGCAGATGAAAAATGAATTAAAGAACAACAGAAGAAAGACAGAATAAACAATGAGAAGGAGCTGTGGCTCCAAATAATCGTGGCTAGTGCATATGGATCTGCGTGTGCGTGCCTGTGTGTGTGTGTTTCTATTTTATGATTTACGCTATACCCTAGTTTTAAATGTATCTTCATCCTTGTTTCCATTGAATATTTAGTGATTTTGTTATGACGGGTTGTGCGGAGCCTCAGTGTTTCACACAGGAAACCAAAAATGTACGAATCAGACCAAGAAAACCAGCAAATGGCACAGGGGTGCTTCCCTATATACACACACACACACACACACACACACACACACACACACACACACACGCACACTGAAACTAATACACTGAATGCATAGAGCACTGCATGTGAAATCACCTTGTTAAACTTATCTTACATAATATCCAAGGCAGAGATCAACTGAAACCAAAAAGAGCCCTCTGTATTGCGTGCTAATGGATCAAATTTCACTTTAATGCAGGAAACACACAAAGTATTCTCGAAACTTCCAAAAATTGGTGTGCTCACGTGTATTTTTTTAGAGTTTACCATGATTGCTATACTTAAAAACACAAGAAAAACTACAAGGAACAAGTAAAATATTCTGTAATATAGCTGCATTTTCTAGTGTTTCCAGTGACTTTGATGAGTAAATTGAGGAAAAACAATAAAAACACTCAGAAAAAAAACCAATTAGGCTGATTCTTGAAGTAAAATCGACTTGTTTTGTTATAATAAATTTTTGAGATGTCAGTCTTTCAGCCATGTCATTTCCTAAATACTTTTTAGCAGTATGGTGTTTGCAGTGTTGTGAAGATATCAAAATAAGTTATGTGCTGTAGATGTTTGTCAAATTGTATATTTATGAGACAAAAAAAAAAAAAAAAAAANCTCTCTCTCTCTCTCTCTCTCTCTCTCTCTCTCCCTCCCTCTCTCTCCATCTTTTTGGTAACAGCGAGGATTTAGGAGGATGCACAGTTTGTCATTTGGCCGGTGAGACAGATACTAAGAGTTTTGGCTGTGACTTATTTGAGCTAATGGTCCAGAACATTGTGAGCACCCCACACCCAGAGGCAATTTCGTAGGCGCACTGGGCCGGTACAAATGGCCCGTGGTATACCTCCATGGTCAACACACATGCCAGGCCCATACACATCCGCACACATCAGCATGCACATACACTAACTCACACACTCGTGGCCTCAAATTCACACCAGTCTTCCATACCTGCCATCCATATGGCCCATGGAGGCCTTTTTGACCAGTGCTGAAATTGTGACAAATTCCTCATATAGCTACATATAAATGTGTGAGGAGGTATAAGAGGAAGGACAAAGATAGATACAGGGCAAGAAATGAAAATGACTAAGTTAAGGTGAGATGAGAGATGCTGGTGGCAGTTTTAGTGAATTGGAAGAAAGTTGGAGAAGAGGAAGCGGTGAGTATCTGTGATTAGACTGTCTGACTAGATTTTTGCTGTGATTTGGTGGCTGAGAAACCCCGTAATTTCCAGTGAAAAGTCCACTCCAGACTACACTCTTCAGCGCAATATTTAGACTGTCTCAAGTCTCAGACAGGGACCTGAGTGACTGCTCAATTATTTTCCACTGGGGAGGACACACATCAAGCTTTTGCATTAACTACACACAGACACGAGTCCATAGATACAGAAACGAGTACAAAAAACCTCCACGTGCAAACACACATTTTACAAATATAGTGTGTGTGTGTGTGTGTATGCACTTAAGATGAAAGCTAAGACTTTAAACCATTATTTTGAAGTTACAGGAAACCTAACATTGGGAGAAGTGTGTGATTATAATGCACTTTTTCAATTTAAAATTAATATTTTTCTGCCTAGTATTGAAGTTGTAATTTCAAATCTCTAGAACACAATGGTAACAAGCTTTTAACAAACAATGAATGTTTTTAATAATAAGCAATTTCCCATGTTGAGGGAAATTTTACATGTATGAGTGTACACAACTGGCTACCTTTGACACACACACACACACACACACACACACCCACACACACACACACACACACACACACAGACAGTATACAGACTAAGGGCTCTTGCAATGATGGACTGTTGCTTCAACCATCTGTCCAAGGTATGGCTCAGATGCAGCCTGTCACCATGGCAGCACATGATGTCAAGGTGTGCTACGGTTTTTGTGCACATCTGAGTGCAAGTGTGTGTGCCTCATCACATTTCTCGGGGAAGGACAGTCAGATTAAGTTGTTTGGTTTATTGCTCAGGAAACCATTTTCTGTATCATCTTCAATTTTTCTCTTCCAACTTTAGGATTTTAATCACAGCAATCTTGGGGTTACAAATTACATGACTTTAAAGGAAAGATGAATTGGAAAAAATAATAATGTGCTGTAAGAGGCAGTGACCTCTGGGAGGTATAATTTAGAAAGCTTTGCAGGTGACGGGCTCACACATGCATATACACACTCATACAATGGCCACGCAGACTTTGAAAGCTACTGGATTTGCAATTTTGTGAACCAGTGGGAATCCTGTCCAGTGGAAATCATTTTACTGTAATGCAATTTCATGTCTTGAAAACCTTCTGATGAATGAGATGTGAATAATGGGAGTTTTGCATTCTGTCACAGTGGCCCATCTGAGTGCATCAAAAATCCTTTCCAGGTAGTTACCATCATTGCTTAAAAAAAAACCAAAAAAACCAAAACAATTAGTAGTTCAATCAAGTTAATTTATCCATTAGATTAAGAAGCCATATAAGTTGCTTCTTCTTTTCATTTTCCAGCAGATGCATTAAAAACCACACACAACCCCTCACCCTCATCACTAGCCTCCAGGAACCCATGGGGAAGTTCAAAGGTTGCATGATTATTTTTTAACCCAAAGCGTGAGGCAGAGAAGACAAGAAACATAAAGTCAGGTTAAGCTCGTTGAGTTTAGCATGCTTCTAATTTCATCCTGGCCCGTACATTAGAAAATATAATTAATCGGGATAGTTATAAAACACTGCAGGGTATGTCCTTGCGACTGTCAAATCAGAGTCCAATAGAGCCGTAGTGGGCGCTGTTAATTTTATTTTCATTTATTAGCACATATCTCCTGGAGGTATTTAGACTAACGAGGTTTCAGAGGGCCTTGGCTGAGCTTTATGTGCCCTGTCATTATTGATTTTACTGAGCACCGGCCATGATGAGGACAGTACAATCTGTTTTGTTGCTTATGAGAAATTAGTACACCGCGGCCTTGTTCTGTGCAGGAGAGAGAATCATGTAATAACAGAAATGATGATATTGACTCATTGGAGGGGGTTGTGGAAGGCATGTTTGTGCAAGCCAGTGAATGACACATCAAGTCAAATGTTCTGCCTGATATCATTATGGAAAGGAACCATTGTAAGCGCTAATAAGTGAAACTATTACGTGTTTGCAGAGTGTATGGAGATGAAGAGCTGGCCTCAGAAATGTGTCTTTCAAGTCGCCCAAAGCCAAAAATTACACTTTTAGTACAGAGAAGGAGAAAAACCATGCTACTTATGTCTTGAGTCAAAGGCTGCTTTTACTTTATCATGGAGGAATGACTATCATTCTTGGATGTCACTTGTATTTTTAAAAGCAAGAATAATTCCTGGTTTGCATTCAACCTCTCAACTGTTTTGACAAACTACAATATTGAGAACATGCCAGTGCTGCCTTCACATGCTGTCAGAAATAAAAGAAATACATGTTTCTGACTCAGAAGTTGTACAAAGTCAAGTACCTTCAAAAATAATTTAATAATGGTGCACTACTGACCTCTGAAATTTTGCTTATGGTAGAATGAAACCCTACACATAGAACAAGAACATTACTATGTTTCCTTTCCATGTTAGTTTTTGCAAGAGGTTAACAAAACTGTAATAGTAACATTCTCCATAGGATAAAGTAGCATTCTGAGGTTCCCAAAAAATAGAGTGGAATAATAAATTATTTCAAGAGAACCAGGCTTTGATCCTAGCTGGTTGCAGTGCCTTCCACTTGGTTGTGGGTCCCTACAAACAGCTGGTGGTGGGAAGCTGTAGGGTCCACTTGCTCCAAGGGGAGGGGCAGGATCTGCAGGAGGATAGCCTGAATTCCCGCATGATGCATCTTCCTGGTAAAACTCAATCATCACTTGTTACGAAGGTACTATGTGGCTGAGTTCACCGCTCCCCAGACACCAACGGTGGAATCAGCACTAGTGGGGATTGTAAGAGAATTGGTGAATCCAAATTTGAGAGAGGAAAAAAAAGGAACAATTTCAATCTAGACTCACAAATTTGAGCAGTCAATCAGCAAGAAACCCATATCAGAGTGGACACAGAGACTCTTTCAATGAGGTCACTGAAAACCTTCAGATCCCTTGCTCTTCCTATGCTGGTTGTTGTCTTTATCGACATGTTTGGCCTACAGCTAAATACAATAAGTTGAGTCTTTAAAGGTTGTTCTTGGGAATACATAGGAGATCAAGTCAAGAACCACAACACTTGGGTTGCAGTGATTATTACAGACTGATGATGTAAAACAGAATATCTGAGACTGAATTTTTCAATAAACATACCATAACATAATCCTTGGTGTTTTCATGACATTTTTTGAACACCATGTTTATCAAGATCTGAAATTCAATCATGTCCTTCAAGTCCTTCTGGGTCTTGTACCTTTCCATTGTGTTTCCAAGACTAAACAAATCTCACACAAACACGCTAGCTTTTGTATAGATTTACTGCATCTCCCCTTAAGTACTTGCCCTTGGAAATTAAAAGAAGCCTCCAATGCCAACCAACTTTACATGACCCTTTAACCTAGACATTCACAGGTTTTTCATTCCCTTCAAAGCCAATACCATTACAAGATAGGGAACAGTAACCATTCAATCAAGAGGTTACACATTTTTACATAGGCCTAACATTGACTGTCTTTTCATTGTGCAGCTATATAAATTTAAAATATTTTTTTATCTGTGGAAGGTAAAGAACATGCAGACTTTGAACTACACCATTGTTTTCAGCATTGCTTTAATGGAAAACTTTGTTGCTTCACCTTGAATATAGATAGACATTCTATTTGTCTGCCTCTTACCACTTGTGTGCATGCATGTGTATATGTGTGCACACATATGTATATATACACTCTGACAAAGGCTTTACACCAGTGAAAGCAGAAATGTCTCCATGCAAGTAAATAGGTACTTATCTTAGCCTTTATTTAAAACAAATCATTTTCAGATGTACAAGTAATCCAATAAATCTTTCACTTTGCAAATGAACTGTGATGCTTCTTTGACTAAATGACAAAAGTCTTAACAAATCTAATACTTGAATATCCTTTTACATGAAGGCCATCTTCAGATATGTGTCTTAACCCTGTTTTAGAACCATCTTAGGCACCCTGACATTTTCAAGCATATTTGAAACTATTACCCCAAATCTTAAATGCTCTTCTAGTTTGAGCTGGTCTACAGCAAGGCCAAGAATGACACAAAATTGCATATAATCTACATCAACATCAAGTAGCTCCTCCTTGTTTGGGTCTACTTTTTTTTTTCATGTTTTCACTTATTGCATGAGTATGTGTATCAGACATCAGCCATCTCCTACAAGGGAGAAATCTTTATGCGCTTAGTCTGCATTCAGTTGTGTAGTGTATCAAGACCTAAGATTACACGAAAGATTGTTGCGTAATTTGAGCATTTTTGGGATTTCTGAAGTTGTATAGTCTGAGCTTGGCTTTATTTGTCCTTATGGTGCTTGTTACTGGCGTTCATCTTTTGCTCAGGTTTGTGCTGAGGATCTTCCAGAATATTCTCAAGGACCCCTGTTGGTCCTGGACCACATTTTCTGAATTAAATGCAAGCCTACTGGAGTCAGGCTTACATGTAATCATGGTTCAGACAAAACTGATTCAACAGGGAAAAGCTGCAGACGAGGAGAAAAACCTCAGTTACACCACTATCCTTGAGAGCAATTATGTTTGATAGTCTGAAATACATTGGTTCTGAAGAATAATCCCTAACAGGCTTTGCTTTTGTTAGCATTAGAATGATTGTTTGTCTGCATTTTAAGGTTTATCTCTGTGTTTTTTTTTTTTTTTNTTTTTTTTTTTTTTTCACCCTCGCCCTGAAAGGTCACAGTACCTCATCCTGCTGACATTTAGAGCATTGATAATATTCCCTCACATATCAGTTTCACCTATTTTCTCATCATTCTCGTTTCCCCCTAGCAGAAAATGGAATCATTTGTGCTTTCAGCAATTTGTTATTGATTGGAAGAGCTCTGGAAATAGAGGGTAGCCATTATGGCAATGCTGCAGCTACGGTTAAATTGAGTTTTAAGCAGGCCTGCAAATGTATCATTTCACAGCCATAACACAAAAGCTTTTAAATCCATGAACCTCAGGATGGATCAAATGCCTAAAAATACCAGTATTCTCATCATATCGAGAGCTATTATAATTTCTGCTGTTGAGAGGTTTTCGGTAATTCTGTAGAATGTGACAGTATGTGGCTGCATTTAAGAGAAACCACAGTTAAGATTGATTCTCTGACTAGTGTCAGGCTCATTCGAAATGTGCCATTGTGGGCAAAAAATGGTGATTCAATGACTATTGATGCATACCAGATATCATATTTTTATGTATGTTGGTGTGTTTGGTCATTGTAACTGCTGCGTAAGAAAATAAATTATGTTAGCTGTGTATGTGTGTATTACTGATTTGCCCCTGGATATGTTGCAAGAATCAATACCACCTAGATTAAACAAATGTCTAAATACATGTGTATATGTGTGTACGCATGGTTATGTACTCACAAATACATATATCTCCAGTATTAGGATCTGTAATTCTGTGATCATAAGAACTTGTAAAGATGCTGGTCAGAGAAGTGAGATGCTGCTTTCTTCTGCCCTCAACATCCAACCGCCAGGCCTTTTTGCCCTTCACCCTGGGGACAGTGCATCAGGCCTGGGCAGGAGAGGCAGTAAGAGCGCCTCAGGCTGGATCTTCACCACATCATCCCAGCTCTGGTCTAGATGTGATACCAAACAAACCAGGGGCCTGTAGCACCTCTTCTCGTGTCTCATAAATAATGCTGCCTGTTAATAATGAATTAGTAATTACCCTAGCTGTTCTATTTTTTGTTGACCAAAGAGCACATGGGGCTTGTAAATTAGCAGCACCCCTTCCCTCCCAGGGCACAGGGCTACTTCTAAATCCCCAGAGGAGGGTCACTGGGGTTTTATGGCCTGTAAAGCAGCCACCACCCCCCATCTTCGTGCCGGCCAGTCAGTCTACAACCATCCAACCTTCCAATGCCACACCGCCCCCCACTCCCAAATGTCATACCCTTCCTGAACCAAGGCAACCCCCGAAAACTCTGACAGACTCTTGGAGTGACTGTACTTTAGCATTCTAGTGTTCTGAGTAGATAAAGACAAAGAGCAGCAATAAGAAGCAAATGCCAGGGAGTTGCTTATGAAAAACACCAGCGATATCCATCCATCCGTCCATCCATCCATTTTCCATAACCTCTTATCCTGTTCAAAGTGGTTCTCATAAGTGGTACAGAAAATAGGTCACAGTAATTCTCTTCCAATCCATGCATTTTTAAAGAAAGTAAACAAAATGTAACCTTCTCTTTTGCATTTTTGTTCATCTTTTATGACGTACCCAGTATTGGCTGAAGCATCTCTACAAGAAACATAAAAATCCTAAGAATTAATAACCATGTAAAGCTAAGAGCCATTAATATGTTTTTGTAGGGCTGTGTGACCTATCAAAGTACAAGTCACTGTTGTTCTATCATTTTCAAATATTCCTGGAATAAAAAAAAAAAAAAAATGGATATAGCTGAAAATTCCTCACATTCATATGTAGAGTTGAACAAAACAGTAGAAACCCAAACAGTTTAAAGATTTAAGCGAAAAGAGTAAAGCTTTACTAGGGCATTGATACCTGAAACCACGAGTGCAGTGTGTGTCGTTTTGTTTTACTACGCATGTGTAAACTTTTACATGCATGCAGTGTGGTTTCATGTGTGTATGCATGTAAAGGTAATGAGAGAGAGAGAGAGAGAGAGAGCAGGTTAATGAGTAGAACAGTTCACGGTGTTGTCTTTCCTGGTTCTTCACAGCCTTGTTTCACTTTCTGCTAAAGGTTAGCAGTGTGTGTTTGTGGTTGTTGACCGGTGTGTGTGTATGAGAGGGAGAGGGGGGGAGAGAGAGAGAGAGAGAGAGAGAGAGAGAGAGAGAGAAAGAGAGAGAAAGTCAGAATGTCAGACTCTTAATGATCCCTCCAGAGAGGGCTTGGTGTGTGTGTACAGGGCTGAGGCCCGGACAGGGAAACACGGGGAAATTAGCTATCTCTCTCAATAACCTCCGATGAAAGTCTGCCTCCTTCTACTCCTCTGTCACTGCTCCTCAAGACAATAAGCCAATTAGACCAAACCCAGCTTAGGGCCAGGGCCTGCATGTGTTGTATGTGTGTGTGTGTGTGTGTGTGTGTGTGAGGGTGGTTTGTGAAAGTGCATATGTGTGGGTTAGAGGTAAGGGAGAAATAAATGAATAGCAACACACATTCTTCTTGCATAATTTTCTTACAGCCAGGGATTTGGATGAAGATAACGATTTAAAAGTAATAATGTGTGACATTTTCATACAAAGATATTTCCATTTGTCATCTTTCTGTTGCTGACTGATATATAACTACAGTAACTCAACTCAGAACCTGTTTATGAAAGGTTGTGGATGTGCTGGACAGCTCGCTGAAAGTGATGTATTTACATTTTTGATTTATTTTTTGGAGTAGAGAGAGAGAGAAAACATGCAATAAAAAAAACAAAACAAACGAACAAAAAAAAAACAAAAAAACAACAGAATGTAACCAGCAGAAACTTACAGTTAAAAGAATCCAAGGAAAAGATGTCACATTACTAGTTTAATTTATTGTTTGATACAAGTGATCTGTGAAATAAAGTGTAAGATGCAATGCCTATAAAAATCGGATAATGTCAACTTTTGTCATGTCAGCAGCATGGCGACAGTGATAACCGAAAAAACTCTCAACCTGTCAAGGAGACGTTAATTAAGCACACCTGGATTCATTTACTGGTTTTTGATTTACATTCTTTGTAATGTAAAAACTGATCTCCTTGATTGCCTCCATCTTTGCTTACACTATTGAGCGAAATCAGAAGTAATTTTGAAGTTGCTGCAGATTGGACTAGCTATGATTTCTGTGACGGCCCTCACATTTCAATGGATTTAATATTTAATCCATCAGATTGATGTAATTCAGTGGTTCTCAATCCAGGTCTTCAGTTACTACAGCACTGCATGTTTCCCATCTCTTATTGCTCCAGCTGTACCTGATAAGTTAAATCAGGTGTTTTCCATTGATCAGAGGTTTGTGCCTCCCAGATCGTCATTGGCTAAACACACCTAACTGTGAGTAACACTGCTGTGCACGTTGCATGTTGCATCATAATTTTCATTTACGGTGCACAAGCTTATGCATAATTAAAATCAAGTATAATGCTGGTGTAAGAGCACCACATGCAGTGATAACTACTTGGAAATATGGATGATGAAGATAATAACTTGAAGACATTGAAAATTTTGTATCTTCATCAAGGGAATGACTGCAACACATAACATTCACATTTTAGAGGAAATATTATGCCTACCATTTCATGAATATTAAATTTAAAAAAAATGTTTAGTAAGAATTGATAAGCATAAATGGTCATGTAATTGATTACTCTACCACTATTGCTTAATGTGTTTAATTTAGATGCTTGCATTTTATAAAACTAGATGTCACTTTTTTAAGATGAATCTCTCTGTCTCCCTCCCTCCCTCCCTCCCTCTCTGCCTCTCTGAGATATTGGCCTGTCGGTTCATTCCATAACTCATACTTTACTCGTGACGCTCAATTAAACTGCATACATTAGAGGAGTTGATGGGGAGATGGGACATTTGTAATCAAGCATATTTATTCTCTTTAATCACCCTGGGGACCTGGAGACCTCAGACAGGAGCACGCACAAGGATACAAACACAAACGTACACACGCACATGCGCATACCGCACATGCGCGCAAATTCTCAACAAACACCTTTGCAAGCCATCAAGATGTTCACAAACCATTCACATGCACATGCACTTATCAAATGGTGCTGCTGAACTCAATCAAGCCAGCCTTGACTCCATCGCCCACGCAGTGCCCCCCCTGCACCCTGGTCCCCCAACCCCAACCTCATATTAATGACAGCACACTAGTTTACATATTAATGAATAGCTTCAGTTTTTAATATGCTGCTCACTAAATCACGCAAGGCAAGCAGACAGGCTATTAGTGCTTTGTCCTCCTCTGGTGCATATTAAAAATATATGGGGTGATTTGTGTAGTATGTGTGCCCGTAGGTGTTTATGTGGGTGTTGTGTCAGCAATTATTATGTCTATGCAGGTGTTGTACAAGCTTTGTGTCTGTCATTGTGGTTTGAAAATTGGTTGTGAATTGGTCTGAATTTAAAGACAGGAATTGGGAGGAAATGTTTTGATTTTTCGACATGTTTGAATGTTCACATTTGTTTCAAGATTAAACCCAAATAAGAGAATTGAACATAATGCCAGCAGAGGTGAAAAGTATATCAAATATACAGCATATTTACTCTGCTTGCAGTAAGAACAATTTTGTGTGGTATTCATCCTTGAATCAAATATCTGCATTTTGTGACTTTCTACACGTACTCCAGTACATTTTAGAGAGATATATTTTAAACTCTTTACTTTTTTTTAGTACATTTATGTTGCAGCTGTTGTTACTTCTTGGATTTAGATTTTACTTTCAGAACACATGATGACAGCATGAAATATTGCTAAATATTTCTTTCCTTCCTAATCTTATTTTTTTCTGTACTTCCTTCTTTCCCTTTTCCTTCCAGCTTTTTAATGTTTACTTAGTTTTTTCTCCTTTAAAGTGAGTACATTTTACTGCGAATGCTTTATTACTTTAACTTAATTTTATATTTAAATTGAATGCTGAACTTTTACTTATGAGTAAGTTTTTTTGGGTTCTTTTTTTTGCAGCTATATAATTGAATGCAAGAAAGTTGAACATGCACATTTTTTTTCTGACACAGGAACACACACATTCAGGTCTTACAGCAAGTCATTTCTGTGAATTTGGACAAACGGTAATCATGTGCAAATACAACCCCTCTGTCATTTAATCTCCTGCTGCTGTCAGTAATCACATATAGTGAAGAGTGAGCTGGATGGAAAGGTAGGAAATAATTAGAAATATTCCCAGTGGCTGGTTTGTGACTGGGACTCAATGGGACCTCACTTTTAATTAAGACAAAGAAACAGACATACACACACACACACACACTCATGCACACACGCACACACAAATGCAGTTTGCACGCTCACTCTGTGCCCATATGTATGCACAGACATTTACACATACATACACACACACACACACACACACACACACACACACACACTAGCAGGCATACACACACATGCACACAGAGCAACAGGGGAAATAAAGTCTTGGTGTAAAGAGGGCTTAGAGCCATCCATGACAAAGAATGAGTCTATATTCACTCCAAGCTGTGTGTGCATGTGTGTGTGTGTTGTATGTGTTTAGGGTCTTTCATGACAAATTTATTTGTTTATAAGCACAGGATGAGAGAGATAGAGGAGTAAGAACGACAGAAAGAAGTGGAAACAAACAAATGCGTATACTGTATTACATATTTTTACTGTATATGAAACTCTTATTGTGTTGCCTGTAACTTGAGTGTGTGTTCATGTGTGTGTCACATATCCATATAAAGCTCTTCATGCATGCTCATACATGTGTAAAGTCTCCAATCCATTTGAGATGTCATTATGTATAGGATTCTCCCTCATTTTCCATTGTCTGACTGCCATAAAGTACCCACTACATTATCGAGCTCCCATCTGCTAATGACAAAATAGACAAAGAGAATAATCAACTCTTCTCCATCTCTGCTTTCTTCTTTCTATCTATTGTGCATCCCCCCCACCCCCGCCCATCTCCTTCTCCCCAGTCATTTGGATAAAATCAAGGGATCATCATAGTGTGTGTGTGTACATGTAAGTGTGCACTCATATTGTTCAATAGCATGTATTTTTCAAATGTATACGCCATCCATCCATCTAGTAAGTGTATCTGAGTGTGTGTGTGTGTGTGTGTGTGTGTGTCTGTCCTTGTGTGTGTGTGTGCGTGAAGACCATAGATGAGATGCAATAATTGAAGGCCCTCCTGCCGATTTCACACAATCAACGTGGCCACACTGGAGGTGATGAAAGTGAATCAAAGATTGAAGGGGGAGTTGGTTTTATAAAGGCTTCTGTAGCTCCCCCAGTTCTCAATTATCCCCACAATGGCTTATTAATACCATACCCACCTTCACTGCCTCGCACCCTCTTTATTTCCTTTCTTTCTCTCCTTTCCACATCACAGAGCCACACAGTGATATATTCACATTACCCCATGCCTTCATGTCTGACCAGCTCTCCCTCATTGCTCTCTCCCCTTCCCCTCTCTCCCCTGAATCCATCCTTCTCTCCATCCTCATCCTTCATATTTTTTAAAAACCCACTGCCCTTTGCCTTCATATCTGCCCAGATCTCCATCACTGTCACCCCCTCTCCTCCTCCTCCTCCTTCGCATCTCTCCTCCCCTCCTCTTCTCCCTCGTCCCTCCACCTTTTTTTTTAATCCTTTTTAATGAAACGGAGGACCGTGCTGCTAGTGGAGGTGATCCTCATTCGCCAGCCCCAGTGTGCGCTGATTGTCTGTCTGCAGAATGGCCAGGGAGAGAGCTGAACAGGATAGATGAGTTCGTATTGGCCCTGCTGCTGTAATTCAAATAATACTGCCTCTCCTGCTATGGCCAACACTGCTTCCTCTCTCTTTCTCTTTCTTCTTTCTTTTGCTGGGGTATAGCAAAAGAGAGAGACCTGATTCTAAGATGAATATTGACCCATTGCCAAAAAATAAGGAGGGCTTAAGCCATTAATTGCTTGGGATTTGTTGTCGCAACAACATACAGTTGGTATGGATGTCCTGACATGCATCATATCTAGGGGGTCTTGAAAGAGGGAGGGAGCAAGGGCTGGTGAGTAAGGAGGGAAAATGGGAGGAAGAGGAGGCTCTGTCTGTTATTATCCACAACACATTTGCGTTTGATGTCGCCACCGTCATTTTCCCTCCTTGTGCCTAGATCTAGCCAGAGAGCAGTTTCAGGATCATAGCAACACGGGGAAGAAAATATTGAATCAATGCTTCCGTCGCCTTTTGAAAACAGGGTTAGCGTTTGATGCTTCAACGTCAGGTGAGAATGAGAGAGAAAAGGAAATGCGTACGAGGAAACAGTCGCACTCTTCCCTCGCCTTTATTTCCCTCTATCCTTTGCTTTCTTTCTCTCCTCTCTTTTTTCCACTGCTTACTGCTGTCATTGTCTCATTTAGCCTGTCTAAAAATATAGTCTTCCTCCTCAGATGTAAAGGGGGGAGATATTTCGACACGTGTGTTACCTTTTCATCTACGAGGCAGTGAGAGGAATCTTGGGGGAAATCAGGTGTCTTAATGACAGCAGAGTGTGCAGCATGGGTAATGCAGAGCGCCGGCATTTGCAATACATGCATTAAATTATTCACATCAAAAACTCATTGTTTGTTACCTGACAGAGCCGGGGAGAGAGGTGGAAGGATGATGGAAAAGCGTGATGAATTAAACATCAGGAAGATGGAGCATCTCAGAGAGAGGGAAAGAGAGAAGCGAACAGAGAAAGACAAGAAGAGAGAAAGGTGCATTCAAATAGGATGTTTAGAATCTAAAGATGCGCTCTTGTCTTTTGAGAGAAGGGAGGCGGGGTTGAAAGAATGTGTACGTATTTACATCTGTGATTTTTATGTTAATGTGATAGACTGTTTATAGTACCCGCCCTAATGTCTCTGCCACCAATGACAGGCACTCAGAATGTAAATCAGGAAGTCAAAACAGGAAGTGAGAACTGCTTGACAGAGGCTGAGCTGAATGCGGAAGCTGCTCATAAATGCAAAAACGAGTTTCCCAGTTTACAATTTTTACAGTGACAGGAAGAAGAGATGCTGTTTGCTAATGAAAATAATATATTGCAACACCTCAGAGCTGGCTATCAATGCTATAGATGCTATCTCTGTTCATACTGGGTATTTAACAGACAATCAGGTGTTGTTTACTCAATATTATTGGTATTTCTTTTCATTATAGGCAAAATGGAATATAATAAAGTTTTGTTTATAAAAAAGAGCAAATAAAAACAAAGGTGAGGCAAACGGCAAACTCGAGAGATTAAACATAAAATATTAATGTTACAAAATAAATAAATAATTGGACAAATGTAAATAAATAAACAAATATTTTAAGAAAAGCTCATCCATTAAAAAAAATAAAATAGAATTTTAAAGAAATCTAAAATATTTGTAGAGCTGGTGTTGTCAGCCTGATCATTCCAGATTCCAGATTCTTTTTTTTTTTTTTTTTTTTTTNTTTTTTTTTTTTTTTTTTTGTCAAACAAATGACAAAACTAACCATATTTTATTCAAAATTATTTGAAATTGCTGCTATCCAGCCACATTGTTGAGCCTTTATGGGTATAAACTGTATAAAATAGAACATCCTATGAGCTACTTTGACAATTTATTTACCAACTGCACTTTGAACTTGAAATCCTCCATACGAAGTGGAAAATTATCTATAAACAACATAAACAGCACCTTCCTCTGATTGTTTTGTGTCATCACATTATTGAACCAAGTCTGTTTTAAAAATAAGTGCCAAAACTGAAATTTTGCATAAAATAGGATTCAGTGCAGTCTTTTCTTACATTCGTAGGAGAATTGAGTTTGATTATAAAAGACATTAGCAGCAAGTCTAGGAAATTAATGTTTAAGCATCTTTTAAAAATGGATTAGATTTAATACTTCATGAAGTACAATAATAATAGCTCATTTCACAGAAACATAATGTAGCACTTAACAATGTACTGTAATTAATGCATTATGCTAAGTTGTATTATGTTAATTTCTGGTGTAGAAATTAAAAATAGATTATGCAACTAGTTGGAGTGTGTATCCTCTTGATTGGGGAGCTGAAAGTGAGAGGGGCAGCGGGAGGGAAAAACACATGCATTTATCAGAGGGTGATTAAGTTTAAGGCAATGATTCACTAAATATTTAACAGCTTTGCTTGGTGCAAAGTATATCATGAATTATAGATGGCAAGGATGAGCATGTCTTGATGTAAGACAGTGTTTAAAGACTTAACCTACAATGAGGGAAGAGCAATTACCATTGTAATAAATGAGAATGGAGTGAAAAAAGACCGTCTATTCGTTATTTCTAATTAATTTCTGAGGATGATCACAAAGGGAGGGAGAGAGGATGGGGCCACGTCCATTAGTCTCTGACACTTTGGGGCCCTTTTGTCCTTGATAAATGGACTCTGCTTCAAAACTCACACATGCACGCACACATATGCACACACACACACACGGTCAAGCAATCACAAGCAAGTGCAGCATATTTGCATTTAAAAACACAGTGAAGCCAAATGATCTTTCCAGTTTGAGCTCCTTTGAGGCTACATTTACACCACAGCTCTTGATGTCCAGTTCCATACCTGTGTTTATGTGGTTTCCACCTGAAACAGTCTGCATGCACAAACAAGAGTTTAGTTTCCAAAATGGTGGTAAACAATATGGAGCAATGGAGGCAAATGCGACTTTCTGTAGCGCTGCATGTGTGTATGCATGCCTGTCTGTGGGTGTATGTTCCTGCTATACAGATCATACATAAATGACAATCTTTATCTTCTCTGTAACTACAAGCTACTGTAGCAATTCTTTTCGCATATCCTACATATATTTCCCCTATGCTGCCTTTTTTTTTATTTTAAAAATGTTTAAGTTTTAGCATCTTCCAGAAATTCTCTCACAGATTTCATTAGGCAAGGAGGAAAAACCTTGATGCACTGGCTTTTCAACTTTCACTGAGCATTACTTGATGTCATATCACTAAGGAAGAGAAAAGAGGTGAATGCACGGGCCCTATATTCAAAGACACTGGAGCATTCCATGTGTAGTGCTCTGAAATATTGATGAGTAAGCAAAAACACACTGCGTCCTGTCACTTTCAGGAATGCCGAGGTGAATGGAAGTCACAAGGAAGAAGGATGATGCCCCCTCTCTCTTTTTTTCAGACCAGAGCCAGCTGTCAGGGGAGGTAATTCAGTTTTGTGGAACACAAGCACAGTGAAAGTCAACTGATTAGCCATTAAGTGCAGGAGAAAGAAAGGAAAATCTGTCTGTCTGTCTGTCTGTCTGTCTGTCTATCTATCTATCTATCTATCTATCTATCCCAATGATCTCTTAACACCTCTCTAATCTCCATTATTCATTGCATTATTCCTTTACTTGACCGTCTGACATTCTGAATACATCTAGCATGCATGCCAAAATATCACCATCAAATTTTCAATATTGTGAAGAAACACTTTTTCCAGCACTTGTTTGTATCCAAAGAAACCTTTCTTTTATTCATTCCTCTGCTCTTGTTTAATTGATTATTTGTCTTTTTTCATTTCATTTCACATCCTTTTCTTGTGCTTTTTTTTCTCTCTTCCTTTGGAGTTGAGGGAGTGAGCACTCCGTTTTAGTGGCTTGTGGGGCTACACTGATGTTAAGCCTATCTGGTTTGTCTGTGTGTAGTTGTATTGATCCTTGGCTAAGACATTAGATCTGCACGTCATGTCAAGGGTTTGGTGACCTCTAGCAGTCTCTCGCCAAGCGATAGCTTTGATAAGCCGCATCCTTCCCTCTGTTCTATATAGAGTTGTGCCCTAACCTTTAGCCCTATTCTGTGTTTGAGCCTGACCTTTCTTTGATGTGTAATACATACCACGTGCCGCCCCACCACTGAACGAACCGATTCAGTCGTGCATACACGTGTACGCACAAACACACACAGGCATGCACAAACATGTGCATGCCTGCATGTGCAGGCATGCACATGCATTCACACACACGCCGTTAGTCAACACCCTGAAGCGCCAACTCCCATGGAACCTTATTAAAACCACCTTCAGTGGAAATGAGGGAAGTTCTGAAAGTCTCCATAACTTGTATAATGTGTTGTATGAATAATGTTTTCCTCTCCTCATTTCTTCCTCTTCAATTGTTAATGCAGAGAAGCCGAGGCTTCAGTCGTACAAAAAGGCAAAGTCCGCTTGCCACTGATGGCTTATTTACTAAATGTCTTAAGTACTAAAGGCAACTAGCAGGCCTGGCAGGCAACAGAAGGACACACACACACACACTCACACACACACATATACACCTATGTATGTGGAACACAATCACATTCATGCTATCACCCTGCTTACATGTATGCATGCAGGCTTAGATGCTCTCTCACACATACACACATGTGCACACACGCACATGCACACACAGGCACACACCATTTCCGTTTGATGTTTGCCAATCATCCAAGATCCCTTACAGCTTGCCCTGCCTTCTACCAAATAACAGTCTTCATTAATTAAAAAAGAAAAGTCACCGTTATAATTCTCTTTGCTTGCCCCTTGATATAATGGAGGGGGTGTGTGTGTGGCGTTTTGTGGCTCTTCAGAGTTTTCTTTCATCATCGTCTGAGATTCCCCATGGCTTTGCCTCACTGCCATCAAACCCGCTCTCCTCCTTTTTGTCTTTCTATTCAATGAGATGAAGTTTGGAAAAGTTGCTGTAGCCCAGCAGGATCCTTTTTAGCAGTTAATGCCCTTCCCAGCTGGCAGGCAACAAGCAGCCCACTAGCAGCCCACCAGCGGCAAAGTCGGACAGTGTTCCCGGCTTTTTGCTTGCTTGATGGCTTGAAACTATCTCTGGTCTGAAGCAGCCAGATGCTCAGCGACTTTTTGCCAGGTCAGCTCTGTTTACTTATTTGTGTATGCATATAAAAGAGAGAGGCTGCAACAAAAAGAGACAAACAGCTTCACTATAAAGGTTTACATAGCTTTAACAGCCATGCAAAGCTTTTATAAATAGTATGGTTTATGTAAGGTTTTATATAAGCATAAACAGGTTAGCCTATTTAGCCAGTATAATCAACATCCAGGGAGGAACTGATGCAGACATGAAAACCTGCATAAATAGAGCAAGTCATCATGTTGCTATGCTAAAACCAAACTTATGTGAAATCATTGGTTAAAAATGTTGAAAAGTAACTTTGACAATAGACAAGAATATTTTCATATTTACTCATAAATGCGTACATATGATTCTACTTACTGGATGGACAGAATAGGTATCTATTATAGAAGTGAAGAAATTATTGGAAAGACACCATGGTGGATATAGCGAGAAGAAAATGGAGATGACTGGACATGTGCTAAGACAAGGAAAACAATAAGTTCTGTTGTGGATGAGAGAGAGAGAGAGAGAGAGAGAGAGAGAGAGAGAGAGAGAGAAGAAGACCAGGACATTGTGGAGAAGAATAGCATAGATGGAACAAAGAGAGCAAACTTCCTAGTTCTATCTTTAGGGGCAAGGCATTGATCCTGTTCCAGACATACTGTGGAAGTCTTGTATGCTGAACGTTGACAACTAATAACCACTCGAACCAGGAATACGATTTTAGAGTCAAGATTACATGCAAAAGTTGGAAGACCAGTATCCAAACTTGGGTTTGTTATGCAGCAACTATTTAGGAAGGTCAGTCAGAAGGAGAGACTGGAGGATGAGCAGACTGATCCAAAAAGCTGATGAGAAGATGAAGGACAGCGAGCAAGAAAAATGGAGCACACAGCTGCACTCTGTTTGAAGGGCTAAACTTATTAGTCTGTTCTTAATGCCTCTCAGTGCAGATAGCATTAAGAAATACACGGTAATGATGATTTGTGTTCTTCTCAGACAACAGAGGAAGAGAAGCCCACTTATTCCACATGAGTGTTATAATTGGCACCTTATTGCATTAGGGTAGAATGCACAGTGTGATTTCCTGGGTGTCATTTTTGACTAATGGATTCTTAAGAATAGTAATCTAATCACTGTCATTATTTCATCTCTGCTGCTTTCAGGAAAGAAAAAAAAAAGCCTTGGTTTAGGGGGAAAGAGTTTTAACGGTGGATGTGTCGGGGGGCATGTTGCAAATTAATCTCCACACCTTGTAAACGGAAAGGGAGCAAACAGGAATCAATTTGGCTGAGTGAAAAACTCCACTATCAGGGCTTTTAGTATCTGCATTAAGCCTAAGTTGTTTAAGCTTTACGCATTTTTGGCAGACGTATGCAACTTTGTCAAATCAGCCCATTTATGTTGCTTGTCAGGTTAGTATGTTATTTCCTGTATCGAACCCAATTGTAGTCTAATTGTAAAACAAAATCATCAATACAAATGTGTTTGCAGTCATTATGACTAGCAGCTCCATCATAGCAATCGTGTAATATGCTGCTATAGTTTTCAGTAGTCCCTAGTAGTCCCTATTACTTCCTGTGCAGTAATCACGCAGTTTCAACACACACTCTCTGCCGTCTAATTCCGCCTGTCTGAAACCTGCCCCTCTGTTTCCATTTCCACAGACCTTGATCCTGATGTTGTGTCACTAATAGAGGTGATGTACTGTTTATTTTATTGATCATGTGTTTTATCCGAGCATCAATGCAGGGTTCACACACTGACATGCACATTCCCTTTATCAAAACAACCACTGGACCTCTGCTTTGAGGCTTTCACCAAGCAAAAACACCCATTACGCTCTCTGACTGGCTGGCTTGCTTAGGAAAAAATATCAGCGGTGTTCCCCTGACACGCACCATCCCAATTATGCCCACACACAAAAGAATATACGCATACACAGGTCACATAACACACAGACACACACAGGCAGATGCACCACACTTCTAATTTTGTTTAAAGCTTTGCCACATGTTTTTTTTTTTTTTTTTTTTTNTTTTTTTTTTTTTTTTTTTGTACAGATAGAGTACACTGACAGAGTAACTCCTTACACACTTACGTATAGTAAGTTTTTGTCATGTGCACAGACGCACACACCTACACACACAAATATAGCTACACACTAACCTACATCCATTGAGCCTGTGGTTGTATTTTGAGGAGGTGCAGGAATGTCAGAATGGAGGCTGATCTGATGGTCAGAATAGTGTCCTCCTGAATAACCTTCGATGTGCAGACACACACACAAACACACACACATACAAATACCTTCATAGCTAAACTCACAGCAAAGAGAAGAGAGAGAGAGAGGGGGGAGATGGTCCACCACACAACACCACACCCTCCCGCCATTTCTTATCACCCCCC
>VXCM01000981.1:122781-212680 GCA_014773175.1 Lucifuga dentata
GGTGGTGGTGGTGGTGGGGGGGTTGCATCTGCTCTCAGTCCCAATCAGCGGCCTCAAAGGTACTGTCCCCTAACAATGGGCCCCATCAGTGCAGCGAGCGGAGTCACAGGCATAAGTGCACCCAATAAGTGTGCAATTTCTGCCCATATGACCATCCTGACACAATTGGTCTAATTTTCCTTCTTTGAAATGACTGATAAAAGACTTAGGTAATTGCTACGGCACAGAATTTCTTCCATGATCAGGAAGGAGGGAGGAGTGGAGTGGAAGCGAGAGAGAGAGAGANGAGAGAGAGAGAGAGAGAGAGAGAGAGAGAGAGAGAGAGAGACTGAGGGATGTGTGTGTTTGTGGTTGTGTGAGAGTATGGGTGAGAAATAACACAGCCCCAGGGCCTAAGCGATGGAGACTAGAGTGTCAGTTTGTGAAAAATCCCAAATTAATACTTGTCGTTTCCTCCTTTCCCCCCTCTGTCTGAGTGTCCGTCCTCTGCTTCCACCAGGGATCTTATTAAGTGGCGGTAATTTGTTCTGACAGTGTATTGGAAATCACTCAATCAGGCAATTTCTTGGAAAAGATATTCAAAACATGGTAGTGTTGAGTTTAGGTGGCAGCTAATTCTAATACTCCATCTTCATCTCTCTCTTTCTCTTGCACAGTCCAGTGATTAGCATCGTGACTAAACCCAAATATTGTCTTCTTCATTCAGAAACACCTGTTTCCTACATCTTCTTGAAACCCTGAATCAGTGCTTGTGTGTGTATAAGCAAGAATGTGCACATATGTGTGTGTTTGCACGATGTTTGGCTCTGATAGCTTAGCTTTGGCCTGTGTCACTCCTCACTATGACCTTGTCCTTTGTAATCAAGCCTTTTTTTTAATCTGATTCCACACATGGAATTGTGTGTGTGTGTGTGTGTGTGTGTGTGTGTCTTGTACTCAACACTCATTCTACTGGAACAACATGTATGCTACACTGTATCCTTACTTCAGTGGAGTTGAGTTACTGGGGCTGATAGAGAGGTAAGGGAAAGGGCTGAAAGAAAGGTAGTTTAGTCGCTTCACTAACTAACCCAGCAGCACTCATAATCAGCCTCTTAAAACTGTGTGTGCACACGTGTGTACCTGTGTATATGTGTGTGTGTGACATGGTGTGACAGACTCCTGAGGTGCTGATTCTAAGCACAGTCACTGCTGGTGCCTGGGTAATGCTGGCTAATAGCTTAATCAATACTTATTATGGCAGTATTGGTTCACTGAAGTGAGAACAGAACCTCACCACACATGGAGGAGGAGGAGGAGGAGGAGGAGGAGAAGAAGAAGAAGAAGAAGAAGAAGAAGAAGAAGAAGAAGAAGAAGAAGAATCATCATCATCATCATCATCATCATCATCATCATCTTATACCAATCCAGGTGGACAGCCTAACCTCCCTCATGGGATTTCCTCATTCAGGAATCCAATTTTCCCAATGTGATGGACGCGGATTGGATCCAGTGGAATAGGGCTAACTCTTTTAGCGCCCCCAATAAAGTGCTAATGGCTTTGTCCCTGGGCTTGGGCTGATTTTCCAACTTTTCCCTCTCAACTGGACTGGTTGTCCGCAATTAGCATCGCCGAGGCAGTGGGCGGTCAAGAAGATGAAGTGAAAGGGAGAACGAGTGAGAGCAGAGGAGTAAATGGGGAAGCATGAGAAAAAGAGAGAAGAGGTGATTTAGTTAGAGATGGTAGTGATAGGAGCGATCAGTGAACACTGTGTTGTTACAGCACCTTTGGAAACAGTCAAATGAAATAGAATGGATTGCACTTTAGAAAGACAACTACACTGAAAACTCTGGTTAGATTTAGTGTTGGGTTGATGATAATACCCCTATAGCGTAGCAGAATATTAATGCTATTTGTGGGTTACAAGAGACAGCTGTCAGTTTAACTCTAAATTAATGCACCATAGCATTAAAATAAATTACATTAACAAAATAAGCATAGAGAGACAGACAAGGCAAGTCTTTAATTCTATCAAATGCTTTATCACATGGAATGTTTACCATCAAGAGCTAATTTCCGACAAGAAACAATTCATGAAATTGAAAAATATATGCGCCAGATAATTAAATCCATATGTTTGTGCAGCCTTCATTAAATCAGAATGCTACAAGTATAATAAGCCAAGTTAATGACAGAATATAAATGGGAAAATTGGAAACTGTAATAGTCTTTAAAAATATCATTATCAAACTAAGCATCTTCTTTTAGAGAAATAACCCTCTAATTTTGTGGAAGCTAATAATTAGAGAATACAGTAAACAAGTTAGCACTGTGAATTATGCTTATCTCATTAACCAGTTTGCATTATAGATATGAGAGAAATCAAAAATGTATGCAGTTTAGATGAACATATTAAATATTTTGTTACACATTATTAAATATCTCAATTACATATGATGAGCACACAACTACACGTCTTTATTAGTTTATGCGTCGACTATCAAGGGACATTTGCATTTTGGTGCATCTTAGCTTGACAAGCTGTCCAAACGCAGCGTGGCACCCAGTCTAAACACTTCTGCAACATGCTTACATGTGCCACAATATCCCCTACTGCGCTGTGCATATTTTGTGTCGACATCTCTACCAAATGGTTTCACTACTCAGGGCCCCTTGACAGCTCACCCTCTCCGAGGTACCATCATCAGATCAGCATGGAGCGAAATGGTCACGCCATGAAAACTCACAGTGGTGTATGGCAGCAATGTAGAATAAGATCAAGAAGCGTAATATAATGTTCTGCGTTTCAGGTGTGCCAGTGTAGTATGGCGTGTGGTGTGCAGAAGGGTGTGAATAGTCTCTGATTGCAGAGACACATGCACACACAGATGAAAAACTGGCATACACACATACAGCGCCAAAACACGCATGCACACCAATCTTGAAAGCTCTCATTCCTGTTCACAGGAACCTTGCAGGGAAAAGAGGAGGTCTCACTGCAGGAAACAGGAGAACTGATTGACAGATTAATCATTCTGGTACTGTGTGTGTGTATATATATGAGTGTGAATGTGTGAGTGTGTTTCTGGATTTTCAGAAAGGAAGTGTATGTGTGTATGTGTGTGTGTGTGTGTGTGTGTGTGTGTGTGTGTGTCCCTGCTGACCTTGACAACTCCATTCTAAAATAGCAGCCACTTCCAAGAGTCAGTCAGTCAGACACAGCTGGCAGCTCAGGGCTACCAGACATGGCAACTAACAGTTAACACCGTGTCTGGTCTACAATTATCCATAGAGAGAGAACACTTACCATTCACTGTGTGCTTCATAATTGCCCAGCGTAACAATGGAATGCTTTACAACATATTAAAACATCTTGAGGTTTAATTGCCAGCTTAAGTTAATGAATAATTAGTAATATTCTCATGATGTTAATACCTTAGATAAATATTATTGCCATTTGGCTTATAAGCTCTGCATGGTTAAATCTGCTGCACTCTCTAAAGATTAAGTTAAGTTAATAGGCATGTTAGTTTTTAATATATTCTTTAATTACTAATGCACAGTTCTCTCTCTCTCTCTCTCTCTCTCTCTCTCTCTCTCTGGCTCGACTTTATGGTAGCCTAGGTTGACCCTATTCCTACCTCATGACTCCCCAGGGCCTGACCCTGAACTCAGTCACCTCTGACAGCTCCTCAGTATCATCTCTAGCCCCTCAGCCACTGATCCCAGAACAGATATTTTCTTATCCTTCTAATGGTTAAGGTTAGGAAGCTGGTCCAGGGTAATCTGACCCTGAATTTGTGGAGGGAGACAAGTTGTTCCTGAGGCATCTTTGCTGCTCAACAAACAGAGAAAGGCGAGGCGAGCCAGGGGGCAGTATGGGTCTAGCAACCCACCCTATAGCAAGGTTGTAGAGTGTGTGGTGTTGTGTGTGGGCATGTGTTTTCCTTTTTTTTTTTTTTTTTTTNTTTTTTTTTTTTTTTTTTGAGTACTAAATATGTGCTTGCATACTTCTGAGAATGTGAACAAAACATGGAAACCCTGGTTATCCTGGCAATTCTTTTTTTTACGTGCATAACTGTGGATGGCGTGCATGAGGCATGCATGGGCATGCATGTGTGTGTGTCGGGCTTGCAGAGGCGAGGGAGATGTCATGTTCAGTTTGTGTTTGGCTAACCCTGTGGTCTCCACCCCTAATAGTGGGGCCTATGGGGTGTAGACACATGCCAATATTCATTGGCAGTTGAATCAAGCCACTTAGATACCATCTGTAAACAGGACTCAGAGGGCCTTGAATTAAACGGAGGTCTGGAAACAGTGGAGCTCACAGTACAGATTACCAAAGGTTCAACACAGGTTAACAGGCTTTGTTGGTATCAGTTACATAGATACTGACATGGGCTCTGCAGAAACCCTTGCTTCTCTTATAGTTCCATCTTAAATTGCAATTGTTTGATGTCAGTGTGTAGGAAATGTTTTAATTGAATATATATTGTAAGTGATGTAAAAACACAAGTATCAAGTTTGAAATCAATCAGTTGCACTTCCATAAAACTGACTTTATTATCAATGATACTGATTCAAAGTCAGATTTCTGATTTGCCTGGTTCCCGAGTATTCCCAGTCCTGTACTACAACAAAAATTAGATCAATAATTTTTTTGACAATGTATCTATAAATATAAAAATAATAATAATGAACAGATTAAAAAAAAAAAAANATAAAAAAAAAAAAAGCAGACAACTACTGTACTGGAATGTGTCCAAGTTTACAGTTGTCATTTACAGCCAGTGTATTTCAAGAACATACTGTACGTCATTATGATATGATCAACGAGTACTCCTCTCTCTCTCTCTCTCTCTTTCTCTCTCTCTCTCTCTCTCTCTCTCTCTCTCTCCTCTCACTCTGTCTCCCTACTCCCTTTTGCCACCATGGCGCTCTGCTCACCAACACTGATTCATAATCTATAGCCGTGCCTGGGAGACCAGCAGCTATTGATTTAACGCCTACAGTAATCCGGCGCTGTATCCGCTGCTTGTTAGAGATGCTGGGGCCCAGGAACTGGGGCTTGCAGAGGTAGCTAGAGATAGAGAGGGACTAAGAGTAGTGGAAAAAATTTTTTGGAGCCATTCTGTATTAAAAAGTAGAGAAATTTATGTAGTGCCACAGCTGGTATTCTAAATTACATATTCTGCCTAACAGGTTGTCATTATTTTGGAGGAAAACAACATATTTCTAAAAAGAGGAAAAAATGGGTATATTTGCCCACTATATCTACATTTCTTAAGCTTAGTCAGTGTTTTTTCCATTGACTAGGTATGAACATGTTGAGTGTATAAAAGAACATATTGAGTGCATAAAAGAAAAAAATGTTGAAGGGTATCAACAAGGAAACATCGAGAACAATGATCGAGATGATTCCCATATATCAAGATATTAATACATTATATTATGATAAGGTATATGTCATCTGCACATTTAGATTGTATCTGACAAGCTAATTTGAGAATGTAGTTTTTTCCTTCTGCATTCATCCAGATACTTCATGAAAAGGATCCTTCTATTGATATCACAGTACAAGTACATTTGAAGTACCTCATCTTAAAACACTTTACATAAAATATATGCAACTGAAGAACATGTACAGAACTTTGTTAGAAGTCATTCCATAAGAATATGTTTCTTTTTTTTTTTTTTNTTTTTTTTTTTTTTTGATGAAATGGTAAGTGTATCTCATTTATGAATCAAGCGCTTCAGTTTCATTGGCCTTCTCTAAATGGCTCACACTGAGAGTCAGCTTTCTTTGTTTCTATTATAATCACCCGTGCTTACATGTACAATAGCAGAAACCTACATGAGATTTGAAATGAGTGACAGTTTAGGCAGCTTCAGAATATTCATCCAGTGCGCTAATCATGCATGGTGCAAGAATAATAGACAATGTCGCTTTCAGTTCATTAAGCATCCAGGTAAGTGGATATGTAATTTAACTGTTATTATCGAATCTACCTAATTTGGTTGTGGCCATCCATCATGATAATAGCACCATGCTGTGCACACTTTGTAGCATGACAAGCCTGTATGTAGATGAACAATAGCTTTCCTTTTCATGACGGGTAATTGCAGACCATGCATTTTGGACTTCTTTATGAATGTAAAATGATAATGTTCTTCATTTCATGAGCGACAAGAAAGTGTAGCTAAAACAGAAAATTGAGTAGCAACGTTCAAAGTCTACAGGATATAATACAAACCCTACACTGATAGAACACAAAATTGCACTATAGTATTTGTATGCTGTAGACTGCATAGCCATTGCAGTATTCTATTTGTGTATACAAAACATTAATATACATAAAATAATTTACTTTGGCATAACGTTAAATAAAGGTGTTCACAGTTAATTCCATATGGCCTCTCAATCACAATGACAGATGACTTGAAGAGGAATACTTATCTCAATCAGGTACAGGCCATCCGCATGGAGACTGACAAGCACAGTGACCTTCAGTAGCCTGGCCAAATAATTAGCTGACCTCGGCTAATAAGCACTCACACTGCACACATGCACACACGGACATGCACACGCAAACACACATAGAGAATCCACTGGTTTGTATGCACCTCTAATGAAAAGAGGGCTGACACACAGGGCTGATTGCTTTGTTCTGATGAGTTTCTGGCTTAAGTGGAGCACTTGATGGATAGATGGATGAATGGATGGATAGATGGATGAATGGATGGATAGATGGATGGATAGATGGACAAAGACAGATTGAAAAGGAAAACTCTGGAACAAGTAAATGCTTACTGTTGGGCAATCTGCCATCAGACAGAAGGAGAAATAGAGGCCATCCGCTTATTTCATTTAATGAAAAGTATATAACCTGTAAAGATACAAGTCACAGTAAATTTATAAGACTTGCACAGTTTATTGCATTGATACATTAAACAGCGTAGACAAAATCATGTTTCTTTGTATCTGACCATGGTGGGTCTCAAGTCCAATTACAGCTGCCTGGTAAAGAGTGACCATGTACTTTATGCACAGTCACATCACCATGACCAGTACACTCCTCTCTGCCATTCGCCTCTGGTTACAACAGGAGGAAGAAGGTTAACTTCACCTTCCAGGGTAAATAGAAAAATGAACTGCATTCACTGCTGGGATGGGGCTATAAACAGTACTTATGAACTCAGCTCTACAGCTTGCTTATACAAGGAAAGTTCAGATTTGTTGCATTAGGAATAAATTTGCATACAATGAAAAAAAATTCTCTTAGACTGTTTAGTTTGTGGGGTACAGATTTGTGAACTGAGCTGATTCTAGACTGATGTCTTAAGTCATACTGACATCTTTTGTTTGAGTCCACTGACAGAGTCTGAGAGTATCAAGGATGTAATTTACATTGGAGTAACTGATACTACAGCTAAAGTAAGGGTGCTCTTCCCAAAGGGATAATGCAACCACATCACAGTGAAAAATAGTCAGCGGAGTGTAAAACATGTCAAAGATTTGAAGAATAAGTGTCTTCACTTACTCCAGTCCATTTGTAGTTCTTTAGCTTGACAGTTTTTAGAACAACAGTAATATATTCTGGCACCAGGTCTGAAGACAATTATGTGAAATTGCTGCTTTCAAATCTAGATTTGCCTGTCTCCACCATTTCATCTCAATCCAATCCAATCTGGAGCCATTTGAGCAAATAAAATGATATTTACCTCATCTTCTGTTACAAGGTTTCAAAATTACAGGCTTCGGGAAAAATCAATACAAAATGCCAGCTTAGCAGCAGATGTATGCTCTGTTAGAATGCTAACTTTTTCTCCTCGTATATCCCCCCATTCCCCCCTCACAGAGACAAAGGGAGGAGAGTTGGAGCTGGGAAAGAAGCTCTCAACAACAACTAGGGGGGATATTGTGGTGGATGTTTATGAACTACTTGTGCTTGCAGACCGAATGCACGATTGTCTTGTCCAAGACGCTAACCTTTAGCATCTTGCTGCGCTTCGGCGCATCCTACAAAGTTCACTGTGAGGAGGGAGTCTTGACCCTGCAGATGATTTGGAGAACTGAAATACCACTTTCATTTATTATTTATCCAGGCTGGCCGAGGGGAAGGCTGGCTGTGGCGCTGTCATACCTGACTGGCTAATGTAAGAAGTGGCCATCTTGCAGCAACCCAAGGGAATCAAAGCCCATTACTAGTTGGAGAGATGGCCTAATGTCCACTGTGAACACACACACACACACACACACACACACACACACACACACACACCAGATCAAAACATTAGGATGAGAGTGAGATGTACTTACACATAAACACACACACAATGCAAGTAAGCCGCTGTGTAGTGGTCAGAGATGAATGGTGAACATTGTAAAGTCTGAGTCCTGGAGAAAAGATAATATTTCTTACGATTACTGGGAATGTGACATTCATATCAGCAATCAGCAAAACAAAATCACAAAAAAAAAAAAAAAAAAAAATTGTAGGTCTTCTAAAGCCAAGAGCTTATTCAGACTTGCTCACTTTTAGACAAAAGGTAAACAAAATAGATGATGTTTGTATATGAAACAAATCTGCACTTTTACATGGTCAAAGAATAGTGATTGTGCTTTATGATGTGTTAAGCATTTCCTTATCAACACCATTTTTTAATTAGAAATGACTCCTTTTACACACTTAAGTAGGTGTATAGGTACAGTAGCCTCTATCTCCTCTATGTACTGCATGTGTGTGTGTCTGTGTTTGTGTGTATGAGTGTCAAGATGGAGGGTTAATGACCCTTTGGATGTGCAGCCGAGGTATAGCTAATGAAGCGTGTGTGTATGAAGCACAGGCCTCTGCCTTTTAATGGGCGATTCCTATCAATACCATAGATCAAATTAATATTTCAAAGTTAATGTTTTTGTTGAAGAATTTGCAAAACAAACATTAGATGAGGCTTCACAGTCGCTTGTGCAGGAAAATGCAATTTTCTCAGACTTAGCTGCTCATCTTTTTAATTACAGACTTAATAGCTTTATAGATTTTTGAAAGATGAATTCTTATTGGCATTTTTATAATTACTAGTCTTTATTGCTTTTTATGAAAATAATTGTCAAGGCTCATTTACCCCCACAAACCCTTAGGCCAAGCATATGTGTTTCTATGATGAGGGCAAATAACCTCCAAAATATTGGGCCGCATTTTTCATATCTGAAGTCCTCATTATGTCAAGAATTTTCATTGTTTAATGTTTTATGTTTTTAAAAACAATAAAGGTGGACTCCCCAAATTTTAAACATCAAATTAACTTCATTGACCTTCAGGGGAATTTTTCAGCTTTTTAAAAATAATTGTGCAAAGGCTTTTATAGCTTTAGTGTAAAATGTGCAAAGTCAGATAAACTGACTTCTATGACATCACAAAGGTTACTTACTGAGAATCTAAAGATCCTCAATCTTTAGATCATACATTCTCAATCCTGATCCTCAGAACCAATAATACTGCATGGATTTAGAACCTAGGCTTTAGACAGCAAGTGTTGGTGCTATGAAAACAAAAGTATCTCGTAGACCTTTTCAATGAATTGAGTGCACCCAACTTCTAGGAGTGGCTTTATTTTTTTCAGGAAGTGACCCTTATCATGTCATAGAGGTCATTTTCTCTGATTTTGCACATCTTCCTTTAAAGCCACAGTAGCCTTTATACAGATGTTTTCGCATGCTACATGTTGCTCCCCGAGACCAATAAGCTAAATTTGATGTTTAAAATCTTTAATTTAAGAAAGTAAACATCTCATTTTTCAAAGCAGTTGTCTCGGTACTAAAAGTATACAGAGAATCACTGTCATATTACAAGACAATGCACTACTGATTGGACAGCATGTTCAAACACACTGTGGTCCCGAGAGGCAACTTAAAAACAGAACAGTGTGCACCGGTCAGGGTGAAGCCGAGTTTGGCCAAAATATCTCCATATGTCAACATACAATCAAATGCACTGCTGAAATAACTGAACCTCTTCAGCATTAACACATGTACAGAGCCAACGCGAGCCAAGGCTGCTTCAGAACTCTGACCGTAGAGAAAATGTATTTCGACATTTCAGCAAAAGCATATTTAAGTGCCGGCCAAGGTTTTCTCATGTAGTCTGCAAAGGCCTTCGAGTGCAGCAGCCTTAGACAAACAGTGGCTCTGTGCCATACCCGGCTAATAGGTTTGACAATGAATTTGGGCAGGCAGGAGAAATTCAACCATGTGAATTTGGGGAGAGAAAAGCAGGCAAATTATCTTTTGTGAAATTTATACCCACCAATGAAAGCGACTCTTCCAATCACTATTTAATTTAAGCTGAGATCCTGTCTAGAGGGAAGAGTGTGCATTTGGCTAGCCTCATCACCACTAAAAGGGAAATATGCATTGATTTAGCCTTGAACTCCCTGCTGAACTTGGCTGGCCCGCTTCACTGTGGTTTCCCAGTACATTCCCAATCCCTCCTCCGTCGTCCGGGACCAAGCCTGGATGCAGACAATAACCGGAAAGAGTATTTAGAACANCCCTCCTCCGTCGTCCGGGACCAAGCCTGGATGCAGACAATAACCGGAAAGAGTATTTAGAACATTTTGGAATAAAGTGGATGTAAATTTCGCCCTTTACATTTGCCAGAAACATCTGTTTTATCTATAAATGCAAAGTGCCAAAGAACTAAAGCTGTGGAATATTTCAACCCTTGCTTCATTTAATTGGTTTGGAAGCTCAAAAGGAAAGAAAGAAAGTTAAAATATGATTTCTCCCTCCGCCCTCAGACCCCCTGCTAATAAGCTAGCCTGGCTCCTCTGTAAGGGATCCCAATTGGCACTTTCTCATAAAAGGGCCAAGGTAATTTGCCAGGACCATGGTCAACTGAACATGTTCACGACAGAAAATGTTAAGAACAAGTCTTTAATTCGGATATTGTTGGCAAATACTGTATTTATAGCACCAGGATTAAAGGAAAAAAAAATTGCTTTGGGGAAATTGGGTTTTTCATACTGTGAATAAGTGTTGGCTCGGCCTCTCTGGCCTTGGCTGTGTCTGCTGAAAGTCTAAAAACAGTGCCTGTTTGGCTCCAACGTTTTCAGTCTCTATGGTGCTCAGTGCTATACTGTGCAGCGTACGAGTGTGGTCTGAAGAGTCTCTCTGTGTCTGCTACAAATGTGAATATGCTCGACAGATGTTAGCTGGCTCTCAGGCAGACAGGATCTCCTCCCCCTGGCCTTTTTGGCTCTGATTGTGACATGGTGACACACAGTAGCATCTGGAGTTCAGACTGGGTCACCCAGGGCAAACACGATACAGAGCAGCACATCACTGGCTCTTTTAAGACCTCCCAAAACATTGAAACAGATTATCTTTCAGATGATTTGGGAAAACGTTGCTTTCCTTATCCGCTGTACGTACGGTGAAAGAAATATTTCAGAAATTCAGAGTTCCTTGACATCTCATATTTTCCCAACATTTTGCACTTATCCAAGCTCAGACATATTAGGCATTAGTAAGACTGAAACATATTTATAGTGACTGTAAGGTGAGTTATTTCTTCTTTTTTTTCACCTGACACTCACTTTACAGAATTTACCCAAAGGAGAAAAGAAATAGTGTGTGTTATTATTGATGGTACAGCAATATTTCCAGAGAAACACTTGGATTTCCAGTGTCAATCCAGCAACAATGAAGATTAATAAGACATAGAAAATATTTAAATTAACTGTCTACATGAATACAATACAGACATAAAAAAGTACTGAAAAGATCACTCAAAACCATACACATACACCCAAATTTTAATATTCATGGAGCTTACATTTGGATAAAAATGCAGAATGCAGCAAAGAAGCAGAAACCCATAAGTCATTGAAAGTCAAAACTAGATTCCCTGTAGGGGTCCTTCAAACCATATGTGTTTTCAAAATTAAATTAAACCCTATAGCATCTTTAGTACCAAAGGCAGCCAAGTTAAATCCAAGCCGCAGATGCTGCCAAAGGAAAAAAAATAGAGGGCATATTTGAAAACGAACAATAAAAAAAGATGCAGAGGTTGACTTTAAACCACAAGACTGTGGTTTGTTGTTGTATTTCTTACAAGAAGTTAAGTGATGAGAAGCTTTCTGGGGTTTCAAATCATTCTCATTTTTTATAGATATTGCTGTTTTATAGCCATATATTCACAGGATTGTGAACATTCCTTGTTTGGTGAAGGCCCCTTTTTGATTGTCAAAGATGAATACACAGAATACATAAACATACACCTATCTCAGAAGTGTCCCTTTTTTCCCTCTTTTCTTCACTTCATACGAGCCTGTTTGTCTACATTTCCATCCCGAGCTGACAGTCAACCATGTTCAGAGACAGTCAAACATCAGCTCATGAAACAAACATTTAGCAAGCGCACAATAGCAAAGCTGCCAGCTGACGTGCACCCGTTCAAATCCATCCCGTCATGTAAATAACTTGTTTCAGTGTGCTTTCAATTAAAGCGGAAGACGGAGTGCCATTGCTGCCTTTGATGGATGAGCTTAGATATTGGAGTGTACCGTTGGATGACAAAATGTTCCCCCACTCCACCTCAACTCCTCTTTCCTATTGATTCTCCTGGCGGTTATTCATCAGGGCGGTGGCCACTGTCAGATCAGCTGCTCCTTCTCCTCACAAAACACATTTTCCACAGTTATTGATAAAGCTATTTGACCTTTTATTCAAATGTGTGTGTATGTGAGTGTGTGTCTGTGTAATGTGCACACATCTGTGTTTTCTTTCTCTCTGCTCTTGCCAGAGGCTTGCAGATCACTGCAGCTACATGAATAAAGCCAGGCTGTTTTGATTAACGCCAAATGAGTAGGTCTATTCTTTGCAGATGTCTGTTTCAGCAGTATTGAGCCTTGCTTTCACATAACAAAAATAAACCCAAAACCTGTTTTACAGTTTGGCAAAGGTAAGCACACATACAGTACGTACACACATATGCCTGCATTCATATACACGTGTGGTCAAGCGTGCGCACACACACACACACACACACACACACAGAGCTTTTCAATGTTTTGAAATTTTTCAGCTTTTTTGTCAATGTCAAGGTGCAGACAGGCTGTCTTGGCTGCAAGGCCAATAGTAAATGTGGCTGAGTTAAAAAGCAAAAGGCCAGCAGTGAAGACGCTTCGGGTTACACAGTAGCTGATCGAGGGCGAGGATAACGACTTTACAGGACTCTTGTGCTGTAACTGATCTAAGTAAAGGCTATGAATTGGGCCATTATGTAGACATCTGTACTGTATACTGTATAATAACTGCTCTGTTTGAGGTCATCTTCCTAAATTGCAATGGATGGCACTGTAAAAGTTCCTTAAGGTTTGTAAGGAAACTGAAGATTTGTAAGGAAACTGAATAGAAATGTTAAAATGTCATGAGTCACCAGGAAATGTTAAGGGCAGGGCATGTGGGTGAAGCTGGTTGTAACAGAAGGCAAAGTCAGGGTCAAAATAAGCAGCAACTGGATGTTTCCATTTGGATACACAGTGTATCCTAATAGGGTTTTATTGAATTGCTTCTGAATTGGAACCAATTTCAAATACAATAGAACCTGAATTTACAAAGAAATATGTTTTCTGATTCTGGCTATCAATTCCTGAAAATGACTTATCCGTAGTGAATATTTGAGCTATTGTACTTTCGTCTGCAGTACATTACTGGCTGTGCATGCACCAAAACACGTGATAACACAATGCTATGTGGCTAAGCTTGACTGAAGCCAGTAGTGGTACAGACAAATCTAATCATAGTGTGGAAATAATTTCATGATGGTTTGAAATACTGTATGTTAAGATTAAAAAAAAAAAAAANTATTATTATTATTATTATTATTATTATTATTATTATCATTATTATTATTATTATTATTATTACTATTTCTCTTCATCTAGTTGTGCAGCACTTTGGTCAACAACCATTGTTCTTAAACGTGCTTATATAAATAAAATTGACTTAACTTGACTTACTATAAAAATGCAAATAATGAATAGAAGAGAACAGAAGAGTTTTTGAATGTTTTTAAACAATTCCTTCTTACAAGAGACATTGTTTCTTTTGTTTTATATATATATATATATATATGACCATAGAGTATGTGTTGAACTTTGTCAGAGTGCTTGAAGTTCAATGAAAAGAAATGCATTTAGTAAGACAAACCTGAACTGCCCAGAAAGCTTTGGTAACACGATTACATCATCATGTAACACATTTAAATTTATCTGCCTACATGCCTTGTTAGACACACTCATGAAATTACAAGGCTAGAGAGTTTGTTTGGCCACCATCCATGTTTACTGGTTTGTGGGTGTTGTCAGTTAATACAGGAAGGTGCCTAGCCAATCAGAACAGAGCAGGCATTTCAGGAGGGAGCATTAAAGAGGCAGCATTTAAAAAATCTTGTCTTCACTCACAGTAGTGCTGCAGCAAGAGCAAGTAGAATGTATGTTTTTTTTTTTCTTTTTTGCACATGAAAACATTTCAAAAGTTTCAAAATAGTAAACGAAAATATTAACAGAAATCTACATAATGCCCCTCCCTTTGATCTTTTAACATTATTCCATGTTACTGAAATACTCTGTGTTGTGATGTTAAATACTAGAAGATGAGATTAAGCTAAAATTACATGTTTTTGACATTTTAATTTTTACTGATTGTGGCATGCGAGAAGAAGCGTCATGAAACAGTGGCAGAGTACGATCAGACAAAGAAAGATTTTGTAGCATTCCTATGACTCATAGCTGTTTTTATATGGTGTGTAAATTTAAACCCTTTTGAAATCAAACCACAAACCATTTTATGCTATGAAATTCGTGCTCACGTCTTTTCCTTCCTATCAATAATTAAGACTGCGTCTTGGAATGAAAAAGTAATTTCCCATAAAAGAACCAGATAGAACTGACATAAACCCCAGCCCAAAAAACACACCCGAGAGGTATCCAAAAGCTTAGTAGGTGCCAATAAACGTGGAAAAACAGAAATCTTTCTGGCAAAACACAACAACAAGAACAGGAACAGCCCACTGAAGTGTAGAAGTGAAAAACAAGAGAGACTTAAGGTGATTCTCATCTTCGACTCCAAAGTCTGGGCACTCCAAAAAAAAGTGGGAATGTAATTTCCCCTACTAGGAACATAAGCCGAGAGTAATCTGGCCTGTAATACCTCCTAGTCCTTAAATAAAAGCCCTCCATTTTAAGTCTTCAACCTCGTTTTTTTTCCTCCGTTCCCCACCTTTAATAGGATTTGGTAGAAAATGGCTTTGTGAATCGCTCCTCTCTGTCTTGCTCAAGGAAGAGCGGGCTATTCTCATTGAGAAGTGCTTAATTGCTTTAAATGACTGATGATACATCTGGGGAGAAGGGCCTTGAGCTAGGGGCTACAGCCAAGCACACAACACATAGCTCTCCTGGACGATGGGAGAGGTGTGATGCAATTTGTGTATATGTGTGTGAGAGTGTGTGCGCGTGTGTGTGTGTTTGTAACGAAGATGAGATGCTGGGGACAGACGGTCCTCCATAAGGGCGTTGAGAGTATGTGTTTGGGCATGAATGTGTGTGTCTGCCTGTGTGTGTGTAAGAGAGAGAGAGAGGGTCACCAGGCAGTGTTCGTCCTATCGACACCCCAGTAACAGACTAAATTACAGCTGTGATGAATTGTGGCTGTCATGGCGGGAGAGAGGGGAGACTCTGCACCATATTCCACCTCTGATTAGGTGGGGATAGAAAGATACAGAATATCATTATCAATATGTAGCACTATATTTTCATTAGATTTTTCTCTCCGCAGTGGACAGTTTGATAGCATGATGATTTTTCTTTTCGAGAAAAAAAGATTAAACATCTTCATGGATGTCAGTGAGGAGCTTAGTTAAGAATTTTCTCAACTTTTCTGTCTAAATCATTCAGCGAGGATATCAAAGGTGTTAGAATACCTTGACTTTTGAGCTTGAACAGTTTATTTGGAGAGAAAAATTAAAGAAACTGGTGGAGGTACTGCCTTTGCAATTAAACTGTAAAATGCAGAAATCCTAAAAGCTCTTTCATCATTGTAGGCAGCTCATGGCCATTGAGGAGGCAGAAGCTTTTGGCTGTTTACTAAAAGAAGCGAAAAGTCACAGTAGAAGTAGGGATTGAGGGAAGTTTTGTGTGTGTGTGTGTGTGTGCGCACGTGCACGTGCACTCACTGAGCTTTGAAAGTGACATCCTTTGGGTAGACCACAAGGGTTTCTCATTCAGTCACAACAGCAAGGGTGTTCATGAGCAACCAACATAAGGCATGCAAACATGCGTGCATACATTAAGTGACAGAAGAAGCATGCATGCACATTTGCACTCTTGAGGACTAATGAGACAAAAGTAGTTATTTGAGGCTAAAATCAATCTGCACAACAAACAACTGATGTATACCTGCAAACCACACCTGAAGTCTAATAAAACTGTAAGGTTTTTCAGGCATGAAAACGACGAACATTCTTGCAGGGAGAAAGTTCCACACCTGTGGAGACCCAGTTTTGATCCGTGGTAGCAGAACTTTCAGCTTGTTTTTGCGACCCTATGGACACAATTAGCTTTGGTTCTCATCCATGTTGCTGCACTAGTGACTCCTACTGGTCAGTCAAGGTGTCTGCGTCAAAAGAGGCAGGATCTCAGAGGTATCGTGAAACTCACAATCAATGTAGCCTCCTGGTGAAGGTAAACTCCTGTATGTTGTGGCTCTACATCTCTGAATTCACCTTTTCCCTGACCAAAATTGGAGTTGGAAGTTATGGGTACTCCTGAAGCACAGAGAAATGGGCAAAACATGGACAAGACATTCTTGTTTGGATTTGCTGTCACATAGACATTTCTTCATGTCAAATATTCATTCTGAGCTTACCCAGTCTCATCCAGCAAAGAGGATCATTGTTATTCTTCTATAATCACTTTGCTGGTTACCATAAGTTATTGGGGCTCTATTGGTTTTGCAGATGAACCACATACCTTCATCCATAAATCCAAACCCTGTACAGCAGATGGCACAACTTCTATAAGTCGCAACATCTCATCAGCTCATGTGTCCCTGGTTGAGAAACATTGGTATACAATGGTGGTAATCAGATGTACCCACAGTAAAGACTGTCATCATTCGCAAAGCAGACTTGTGCAGGCTTATAACAATTGTGTTGCGCTTTCTCCTTTCCAATCTTTTCAAATTGTTCCCATCTGAATCATCATGGTTGGTTCTATAGCAGCACCAATCACATATATAGAAATGGAAAGAGAAAGGCAGAAAGAATGGAATGTAATTGCAAGGAGGCCAAAACATTGTAGTTTTATTGCAAGCAATTCTCAAAGAAATAAGGGTTTTGTGATTTTCTATAGGTTTGGTACATATGTACTTGTGTTTTGTAGTTTTTTTCAGAGAAATATTAGCATTTTTCAGATAGCGTGTTGTCTCAGTTATGTGAATATGAAAGTTTGTGTCTGTGTTGAACACGGTTGTTACAGTGGCAGTCAACATCGTCAACCCAGTAACATTGCAGCAAAGCACTGATGAAATGAAATATGACCTCTGCTGGATTTTTTTTTTTTTTTTAANTTTTTTTTTTTTTTTTAATACAACCTGAAAGCATTAAGTGTGCTACAGAAGCATTCACCTCGGGGTTTATTTTTCTGTTTTTAAGAAAATGTAATGGAAATGGAAAGATGAGATGTATGGATAATGTTGTCATAGATTTGAGTATGGATGATATGTGTAGTGTGATGGATGAGTCATCAATCATCTGCTTCCATGCAATGATACATGTGCTTTTATGTAGCAAGGCTGGTATTTTTTTGTTTATTTGTTTAATGCATGGATTTTTATTATAGTTCTAGTCTTAGTCATCTAACTCAAGGCAATTATTGTACATAGATCTCAGGCTATTGAGTAATTTTAGACCACTGTATTTTGTTTCCTCATGAGTCCTCATTATTGGCTGTCACTCATCTCATTTGTCATTTAAGCATATAGGAAGGAGATTAACAGAACATTTTGGTCAGGATTATACACACGCAGTTACTACGTGAGCAGTGTGTACTGTATATCAGTCTGGAGGATTAAATGATCCACCAGAGGGCAACATCACAGCGAATAGAAACCATCCCTGGTCTCCACTGGAACACTTTTAAAGCTACTTTTGCAATCATGTAAATCCACATTTTGCTTTCTTACGAAAACTAAAGGCATAGCAGCAGAGGCGACAATTGATGATATGAATCTCACCATGGTCAATTTGCTTTGTCTTTCAACTTTAATATTTCTGTCACTGTTGCTGCGCTGCTGGCATAACTTGGCAAAAGTTGTCATTACTGCCCCATGATTTTTTGTCAGTTTTACATCTTGTGACCACACAGTGTTAATTCTTGGACGTGCACAACCAATGCTTCAAACGGACACGAGGTATGTGTGACAGCTGTCTATGTACAGTAGTTAACATCAAGTATAATCGGCTTTACGATCATCTGTCACATATACCAATATTCCACCAGCATCAACCTTTATCATGTTTAATGCTAAAGACACAAGGTGAATTAAAAATGAAATTTACTCTAAAGCTAGCATACTTTCTACACTTCCAAAAGCTGAGGCTGTCTTTGTTTTCTTGAAGTATTATGGGCTTAAGTTACACAAATGAAACCATGTAAACTGATTGAATATGACTCCCTTCTTTATTAATGGTACTTTGCTTCAGTATTGTATATATTTTGCATATCAATGTTTCCCCCAGAGATATTTCTTGGCAGGGCAGATCAGCTGCTCAAACGCTATTTACACCATGTGACACTAAAAATCTCCATTGAAAGTGATATATAGGAAACTATTTTCGGTGACCCACACCAGGTATTGAATGGTAGGGGATACACTGGTGTGTGTATATCCTCCCATGGTGGTAGGCTATATGCATATGTGTGTATATATTGTTTTATCAGTGACCCGTATCCTGTTTACCTGATAGAGGCAAAAGCTCAGCGTCGAAACTCCTTAAAAGTCAAAGCCAAAGGGGGGGAAAGGGTAGAGGAGCGCATCCAAACGTATACCACATGTTATCACACACATACTTAAAAACACACTAATACACACACAGACACACTCTCCACCAGCCGCGGGGCGCCATGGTTACCTTGGAACTTTAACGTGGACCAGCTGGTGTACTTGGGTTGTGAAATTGCATTGCACTGACACACACACACACAGACTCACATGCACGCACACACACATTTGCAGAGGATCAAAGGGAGCTGGAGCCCTGCACAGCAGCCCTTCTGCTCCTGCCCTTGGCTAAATGGACGACCAAACATTCCAGGTTGTCCAGGCCAGTAATATCTGGCCCGCAGCCTAATGAAGATGGACTGTGTTTATAATTCTCATGTTTGCTCTGATCACTAACGTAATCCTTTCTATAAACAAAACATGGAGACAGAAAACACTCTTTGTTTCTTCGTATTATGCCAAAGAAAAGAAGAATGAGAGAAACATGTCAAGATTAAATACAAACCCGGTTTAGCTCAACTTGATAGCTTTTTGTATTTTCACACTAGGTAGCACATAATCTCAAACAAAAGAGAAGGCACTGAGGGATGTTTTTTCTGCCTGCTTGAGACTTTGACACCTGCCTCACCGCAGCAAATTGGAATGGCTCACTCTCAAATGAGATTTCTGCCTGCCACATGGGGAGAGAGAAAAAAAGGTCACCCATTACAACTATTCTACATGATTCACAGAGTTATCGCATCGCTGCTTACCCACCTTCCCTTTAATTAGCTTGGGAGACCTGGGCAAAGTGTATGTGGATTTCTGTGTGTCTGTTGTGTGATGTATTGTACATAAAAGCTCTATCTCTTTTCATATATGTTTGTGCCAAAATTAAAATCGTGCTGATTTCAGTTACATACTGTATCTTTTTTAACAATGTAAATGTATTGACCCATGAATCTGCCCTTTTTGGGCTTGTGGTTTGAAACATCAGATTTCTCGCTAACATGGATGCTACCTTGGCGATGTGGTACAGTTTATTGGTTTAGTTATTTGGTGGTGCTTATTTTTCTTTTGAGTTTTTGTAAGAAGTAAATGACAAGCTGCAGTTCCACTGTTAATTCAAGAGATTCCACATGGTAAAAGTTCAAGGTAACATTTTCTGTCTCTCATATATCCATAAACAATTTTGATTGGAAAGTGCCAGTGAACAGGTTATTTGGAAAACTGGATGAAACATCATATGATAAGAAGTCAAGTGTTTGTTTCAGCTTTGGTTTAAAAGGAGCATACCATTTTCCAAAATATACTACTAAATCAGTAAATAGTAGAATAGTTTTTCCTACCTTCCAGACAGCCATTGGCTTAAGGACATTCCAGTACGCTATTAAAATGAACTTGTAGGGCCTTGAAATGTGCTCGAGATAAATAATCCATCACAGTGAACCAAACATTTTTCTTATTTTTTCTGAGAGTTACTTAATTTAACCACAATATATTTCTGATTAGCAAATACATCAAACCACCTCTTCAGCTGCCACTAAAACTGCTAATAAAGCTGCAACTACCACTATTATCACACCTATTGTTATTGCTTCTTATAGTAATAATAATGAAAATACAAACCATAAAGTCAAACAAAATGACTTGTGTTAAATTCTATATGAGGACTAAGGGTGTTTGAAATTCCACTGAGGGCTAAAATACAGACTCCTGTGCATTGATTGAAAAGAGACAGGAAATGGAGTGAATTTGATTTGACTTAAAGCAAGATAAATCCAGAGCTTGAAAGCTGTGGTTGAGAATTCACCAATAAGAGGTGCTATGTGTTTTGTAATACTGTATTACTGAATATATACATGCACATACAGAGAAACCATATCTTCTTATACTCTCCTTCTCTCTCTCTCTCTCTCTCTCTGTCTCTCTCTCTCTCTCTCTCTCTCTGACACACACACACAAGCACACACATAAGCACATTGCATCAATACCAAAAGGGTTTAATCAACTCTCCAAGGAAGACATCATTGCATTTAGAATCAAACCTATGGAATCAATACCTGTGTTACACTTAAAATGACAAAGTGCTTAGACAGAGCTCATGCGGGCACACAGCCGCAGGCTAAGTTTTAATGTATAGATGGATGTGTGGATCGTTTGGGGTTGTGATTTTGGTTGTGTGATAGATCCTTGCAAATCTGAACCCCTTAGGCATAGATGACCTTTCCACTGATTCCACACAAATATGGTAATATAGGGAATATAATCAAATACATGAAAATAAACCAGATACATGAACACAATTAAAACATTAGTGATGTGATTGGTATCTTCATTCATCCTAAAATTACAGTTTAACCTCTAATTACTTCATGCTTGGCAAACAATGGATAAAGCTATTAAGAAAAACACAAACTAACCAACATTGACAGTTGATATCATATTATATTGCAAACAACAAAATCCTTCCCCAGTTATTACCAAACATATAACTACAAAAAAAAAGGAAGGAAGTTTTTTTTGTTTGTTTTTTTTTTTTTTTTTTTTTTTTGTTGTTGTATTTAAAAGCCTGACCAGAGACAAGGATTGCAAATTAGCTTAAACTAGACGTCTTATCTTCATTGCATTTTCCATATTTGTCTGTGAAAATGTTGTATGTATCATCCCTTTCAAATAAACAATAAATAAATAATAAGAAAATTAGTTTTTGTTTTTTTTGTTTTTTTGTTTTGTTTTGTTTTTGGAAAGCCCAGGTCAGAGTCCAGATCTTAACCCAATAGAAATGCTATGGCATGACCTGAAGAGAACTGGTTTCATTCAAGAAATCAGAGAAATATTGAAACTTTTGCTACTTCTTAGTGTTATTGGACTGCTCTGTTCCGAGTGAAGTCAGGAGATGCTCACTCTTAAGTTAATGTGTCAGATTATTTGAAAGAATGACTCACAAGCTAACCACAGAATCAGACTGAGTGTGAATTTCCACTTCTATCACCCTGATGGTAATTGCAGCTGCACTCTCTTATCCTCATTCTCTCAAACTGTCTATGCCTGCAGTGTGCATGCAAGGTCCTGTAAGTAATGTGTATAAGAAAGAAAGAGAGGGGGAGAATGCAGAAGAACAGAGTCTTATATATTATTGCAGTCACGCTGCCCACGTCTGAAAATATTTCGCAGAGTGCAAGGGAAATGTAAATCGAGGTTTGCCAAATCACACTCACAAATACACACGTGCACGCATACACACAGGCAAGGAAAAAAACTCATCTCCCCTCTCTCCCTTATACACACATAATGCATTAAAATGGAAAACAGCTCACCCTGGCCCCAGCATTGAAGGGGCCCCTAATATTTGTTTTTCCCTCCCCTGTAGTGTTCTCATTGTCAATGACCAAATTTATAATAATCTCTGCCTCAGAGTCCAGCGCTGCTTTCAGAATCTGATCACTTGCTGTTCCTCCAGCCTGGCCATGGCCACATACAGGCCCACTTCTTTTCTGCTTCAGTGATAATGTGATTGGTCCAAGTTTAAAATCTGCCAGTAGGTTGGCTTGTCTATATACAAGGTGTGATTTTACAAGGATAGCTATAACCATTATAACATATTGCAGGCAATCACTTAGCATGCTGTATCAATCCGTTTTACCTGCAGCTACTGAAATAGAACTGATACTCTCAGAAATAGAACTATACAAGTACATAAAGAAGTTATGCACCCTTACTCAGAACCTTTTTGCAATTTTCTCTCTCTCACACAGAGATTGAGCCAGCTATCTGTCACCAACAAACCAACGTGCTGCTCATCTCACTTCAACATAACAACTTGGTCTCCCCAAATTTTGTGAAAAATTGCATCTTTAATGCAAATGGGCTCTAAAGCAACATAAATTAATATTTGTGCCACAAACAATTTGCATGAATCACCTCTTTCCATCTCATGCCAGTATGTTTTCTATAGTGTTTCTAAGTTTCCAAGTGTAGTTTAAATTGTTACCACTTGTTTTTCTAATGAAATCATAACTTACAAAACTGCTTTAGTTGCATATCCCGAACCAGTGTTTTAGTTGTCTATATTTAACCTTAATATTGAGCCTAACCTTAAAGCCTGAATGTGTAGGATTTGAAGTTTAATTACTTTGGAGGTGTTAGTATTTCACACATACACTGCATAAGACAAAATGAATGACAATGCTGCGGCTCAACTCTAAAAATGTAGAAATCGGGGTCGACCCTCGGCCCGTGACACTGAGAGACCAGAGACAGTAAACTTGATTATTACCAAATGAGTGAAACGGTAGCTTCAAAGTGTTTTTCCTGGAGCTAAACTCTGTAAAAATGTGCATTGTTATAGGGATTACATGAAAGGAAAAAAAGGAGAACTGTACATGTGCACATGAAAGGAAGATTTTACACGGCATACAATCAAACTATCAACACTTTACTGATTTTACAGAAAGGCCTGGTGGCCTGGAATGGCCCAAGCAATCCGATCTGCTCCAAATATACACAGTACAAACAAAAACCTCACTATCACTGCCACTAAGCTTTTGACTTCCAACCATTCCAACTAGAAGAAGACAAAGAAATTATAGTATTAGTCATGATGAAGCAATCAACTGATTCTGAGTAAAATGGGGAAATGAATCAGGCATTTTACCTCAGTTTATTTGATTGTTTTTTTTTTCTGATTTATTTATGTGGGCACATCACACTTTGCACAACATTGTAAAATTAGTCTTAGAAACTAAGCCATGACATAATAGATAATAAATAACAGGAAGTGTGTGGGGTGTCTATGAGAGAAAATGGTATTAGTTTCCTTATGTTACAGGAATGCAAACGCATGTAGTTCCTGTAAAGAACATATACCGCAATATTTACCGGTGATGGATGTCACACTGAGTCACTTTGCACCAAAAAACCTTGCCATTATTGTTATTCTGAGTGGTCTTATGAGGATCAAAAGACATAAAAAGAATAATTTTCATTCTTTCTCATTCTCTTGCTTTTCTATTAACGTAAATGGGTTTTTGCCCATAGTAATTTTCACAGTGAATCACTGAAATACATTCATACATGACAAAAGAACTTGCGGGCACCTAATGAAAAGCCACCACTTGAAGGCTCTGCTGAGCACCATGTGCTAGCAAAACAAGTGTGTGTGTCTTCAGAATTTGTGCATATGGTGGAAACATGTCATTGGCATTTCTATATATGTTTTGTGTTTGAGAACCTCTCGCATACTTCTAAAAATGAGAATACAAGCTTACAGTACATGTCTACTCTGTATGTAATGTGTTGTACATCTCCTGTTGTTCAAGACAATCTTTTAGAAAAGAAACTCTATGAATTAATATAACCAGGAAGCCCAGATTAACATTCTACTCATGTTTTTTTGTTTCCAAAAGATAACCTTGATGATGGAGAGTGCTCCTAATAAAGTAGCAACACATATGTTCATGAAGCTTTTTACAGAAAATGCTGAGCAAAAGGAGAGCGAGAGGAATTTCAGACCTTTTACTACAACAGAACTGAAGAGTTTTCATTTCATTTTCTTTTCAAATACATGAAGTGATTAATGTTTATTCCATTATTTCCTTTCATTTTCTTAGTGTATTATCCATATGAGAACAAAACTAAGTGCTTCAGCTTTCAGTTACTTTGTTAATAACTCTCCAAGGTTGGCAATTCAATCTAGTGTTAATAAGGTGAAGTCCATGATGCATAAGGTTTATGATTTATTTCACTGTGCAATTGTATTACACATATTATGATGGAAAAACCACAATTTCTGTGTGTTGATCATTTTGATTTGAAATACTTTCTATTCCACAGAGGAAGTGTCAACTGAGAAGTGTCCCAAGGCCTCATCTTCCTTTGGTTGGTATGTATCATTTGATATATTTTTCTTACATAAGCTTGGATTATTATAAAGATTCATTTGATCATATCATCATCATTGGCATGATGTAATGTTTTTGACTGGGTACAGAGTTGGTTAACTAAGTAAATTTGGAAGTATCAGGTACATTTCTGGCTTGACCTAGTCAGTCGCTTCAGAATTAAACATAACTGACTTTATTTATCCATTATGTATTTTGGTAGATTATTAAGTCAGTATAAACACAAATGTCATGTTGTTTGTGATTTTTGTATGACCTTAAAGTGTGCTAACACCCCCAAAGAAGTAACAGTGAGATCATGACAAACAAGTTGAGGACTTTATTGTATATAAATCTCATGCAAACAAATTTTAAAACACAAATTATGATTGCATTGCTTTTATTTAAATGAGACATTAAAGGAAACTATCTGATAACCAAATTGGATCAAAAACAAACTCAATATTCTTCATCTTCTCATCCGTCTTTCTCGCCATCCCTCTTCTGTTAATCTACCAATCCCTGCTCTCACTTTGCTAAACAAGGTTTCCTCACCCAATCAGTTTTCCCAGAACAGATGCATACAATGAGTGCACATTTCCCTTTGCTCTCCCCACATATTCGCATATGAACTCCAGATGACTAGTCTTGATTAATCAATCGGCTAAAACAAATTTTTACAGCCCAGCACCTCCAGGGGCGTTACCTCAGGCAGTCTGCAGTCTGCATAAATCATAAATCAGACCAATCTGATGATTGCAGCGGTGATAGCCTCTGCTTCTGCACCGCCTCTTCCAGACCTAATGTTATTCCCCCCCCANCCCCCCAAAAAAATGAATAATAACAGTAATGATAATAATAATATGCACATCAAGCCCAGCTCATAAATATAAAGATCAATCTGGTTTGATGGATATGTATGCATAAAAAAAACAACTCAAATAAGAGGCAAGTTAGTGCTCTCCTCGTTTTTGTGTGCATGTTACAGTCAAGGGAGAGAAATGAATGGACAGATTTCTGCAGAAGAGAGGCAAGCGACCCCTTGCATGCATATTTTGCTCATTTGTATGTGCGCTTGTGTCCCTGTGTGTATTTGTGTGTCCTTCCAGCATGCATGAGTGATGACTTGAAGCAACTGTGACCCCATACATCACCCCCCATGCATAAAAACAGCCTACTGCTCTAATATCCTCACTTAATGACTAGCCCCAGCAAAAGACTATTAACGTAATGACATCACACTGACCATCTCTCTCTCTCTCTCTCTCTCTCACACACACACACACGCACACACACACACAGTNATCTCTCTCTCTCTCTCTCTCTCTCACACACACACACACGCACACACACACACAGTGACATTCTCTTCGATCACTAATGAACAATGAATTAACAGTAGAGGTGAAATGTTCTTTATTATGCGTAGGTGGGAGTAGCTATGTCTTCATTTTAATTCTAATAAGAGATTTTTGTGTTTGTCTGCATATGAGCTACAGTTTGTGTGTGTGTGGGCACATGAGTGTGTGTGCATCTGTATGTACCAGTGCAGGAGTTGGGGGTNGGCAGTTTCATCTTACTAATTCAAGGACAGTTCCTAATCATGCAGAGTGAGCACATGAAGACATTACAGGAACGTATGCATTAACCTCTTGCATATTTACATCCTGGACACACGTACACACTCAGCCAAACACGTATGCACACACACACTAGCATGCACACACTAGCCACACACAAGCAATTTGTAATATTGAATAGCTGGCACACTAAGATTTCATAATCTATTGACGGTGTCACAGCATCGTCATGCAAGATGGTGGTGCTATTGATAAACACGGTATTGGTCTGTCATCCGTGTTCCTTAATCTGGCTGATGTAACTTGGTGCAAACAGCAAATCCAAGGCCGCTGCTGATGACATCATAGCACCCATGGGGGCTGAGGACTCCCTCAAAGGCATCCTTGGTAGAATGCTGGAGTTGTTCATTGAATCAAGAAAGAATTCCTGTTTTTTTTTTTCCTTTCTTGCCACCAAATAAAAAACACAGACAATGAAAACTAGGACAATATTTTTTATTGTGTGTATAGAAAATATACAATTTGTTAATCACATATATAGATAATCACATATACATATTACACAGATTGTTAATACAAAAAAAGAATCAAGTTTCAGTTTCAATTATGAAACTGAAACTTGATAAACTCATTTTGGAATTGTTAGAGCTTCGTCATCATTATACATAACACACAAATGGGAGCGTGAGCGAATACACACACATAGTGCATACGTGCACAAACGTATAATAAGCACATACACAAGTAGGCAAAAAACACAACAAATTAAGTTATCAACATGGCTTTTAATGAAATTATCAAGTTAGACCTGACTTGCGTATGTAATTTTGTTGAAAATAAAACGAAAGATTAAGCTCGACGATATCAAGCAGCACCACATCGCAAATGGTTCATAATTCCAATCACGGCGCTAATATCGCCAATAAACTAGGACACAATTCCCCTGTGGTAGCAATTGACTCAAAAAAAAAATTCCAAGATCAGCATCCCAACACACACCAACACACTTGTACACATGCATACACACACCATCCACATCACTTTTTCCCTCCAATTAGAATTTTTAATATCCTGGTCCACGTTAACGGAGATTAATGGCCAATCGCCATGGTGAATTCCAGCGTCATCTATTATCATTCTGGCCTTAGTAACAGTCTACTCTAATTACATCCTCAAAATGCACTCCGCTCCACAACCCCCCGCAACCTTAGATCAATCAATAATTTTAATTTTTGGATGCCCCCCAACCCCATTCCAGTCCCCACCCTTGTCCTCTGCTTTCGCTCCATTATTCCTTTTTCACATGTCGATTTGTATCCGAAGAAAATCAAACATCGTAGAATAAAGGCTGATGGGGATTTAATTACCCATCCCATCTTGAGCTCTCTTTGATTCCTTCGTTTGTTTGTCGGTTTGTTCTGTCGTCCCCATGGTCTCTCTCCTGTGTCTGCTGTATCTTTCTCCCTCGCCCTCTCTCTGTCTGGCGCATTGGGGGGGCGCTTTCCACTCCCCCCCCCATCTTCTTGCCATGTAATTAGCATGCAGATATGCATTGGCTCATTCGCAAGTCAAATCGCTTCGCTGTTTCTCCCTCTCTGGGTCTGTGCTCCATTTTTGGGACCTGTGATTGTTCTTATTCAAATAGGATGTTTGATTTGCGTAACNCCCCATCCAGTCCACGACAAACCCACACAAACACATACACACAGTATTAAAACCTTCTGCTTTATCTACAGACGACAGGGCTTTTCCCAATCAGTTCCTTGTAGCTTGTAATCATGTAAAAAATATGGAAAATTACCCAACATGCCAATCTTTTAGCGATTTCCAAACATCCAGTTTAAGCCTCTCTACCTGCCTGCCAAAAATTTACATTTTATACATGCTTTTCCTGTTGGTTTGAAAGCTTCTATTGCTTTGTTGGCACACATTCACACAGACAAGAATACAGTATGTCCTCTGCACCCCAACATAGACATAAATACATTTCTCTCCCTCTAACTCGCTCTCTTTCTCACATACAGAGCATGTCTGCTGGTGTAGGAAGATGTTTGCTCAGCACATTTCAATATGAACATCATAATACTCTATATAGCTGCCATTCGTTTCCTTGTCATAAACCAACACGAGCCAGCAGTTTTTATTTCTGAACACCGTGAGACAAAATCATGTGAATTTTTCCACTGAAACTCAAATGTCATTATGTTAAAAAACGATTGAAGAGGGCTGCAACATCTATTTTTGATGCTCCTCACAGGAGATGCGTAAGGATAGTCAATATTTGACCTTTGCCACTTGGCAAAAATTGAGGTCAGATTGGAGGCCAGAGCTCTTTCACCCTGATTTTGCTTTAGGCTTTCATACATACTTAAATATGCCACCCAATGCATCAGACATTAGATTATAATCACATCAACATGAGATTCCAATTCGAATCAAAGAAAAAAAGAAGAAAAGTTGCATTTGCCCATTGAACTATGATGACCTAAGAAAAATATTGTGATCCTTTTAGGGAACTTCCTGGTACGTGTACTCACATTTAATCTCCACACACAAATATACACATACACACAGAGCAACAAGTGTCAGAGTGTGGGGGGAGGTTCCCCTGCATAGTCATGTCTTGGTATCATTGGCACCAGGCCAGCTTTGCCATCTGCCTCCTCCTCCCCTCCTCCTCTCCTTGTCCTCCAAGCCAATCTGCTCTACATTTCCTATCATTACGTGCCTGCCATCCTTATGGCATATCAGAGGCAGGCGCCAGGCACCCTTTACCCCTCTCTCTCTCTCCTCCTCCTTACGCCCCTCTCTTCACGCCCCTATTTCCGCGCCCACTCCGCCACAGAGTTCTCTAAAGGGTCCAGGTGGCATCTTGCCCCACCGTCTTCTCGGAGCCAGGACGGAAAACAAAGAAGCGCGGTGGAGAACCTTGCCAAAAAAGCCCCGAAATTGAGGATATACTCCTTTCTGCATCCTGCTCGGAGCCTGCAGTGCTTCCTGTGCCCAGAGGCTTGGTATTGTTGTTGTTGTTGATTTCCATGNCTCGGAGCCTGCAGTGCTTCCTGTGCCCAGAGGCTTGGTATTGTTGTTGTTGTTGATTTCCATGCTTCTCCCTCTCTTCCTCTGGATGGCTGATGTTGTTTGAGCAAAAGGCTGAGAAGTATACCATCTTCAAAACTTGGAACTTTTCTGTCTGGTTTTGGTGCTATTGACAGGACCCTGGTACGTCTCACATGCCCACTCATACACACAGACACACACACACTCACACACATGCACACAGATGCTGCAGAGTGTTTCTCTCAGAGCTCTCTGCCACCACGTCCGCCTGCTGCCTCGAAAGAACTGGGAATACCATGGGATCTACCAGAGACTGACTCACACATACACACAGACACACGCCGGATTTAATACGCACGTGCACTTGCCGGTCGTTTGAGGCTGCAGGAAAGTGAATAATCAATTAAGTATTGATTTCTTGTAAGATTTTGTAAATTTCAAAGGCAAAGACAAAGAGGATAGCTTAAGGAGAGCCGCCGCGAGTGAGAGGAGCCACAAATTAGCCAATAAATACAGACGGGAGAATAAACGAAGGCGAACGAATGAACAGTCGTCAGCGCGTGCAGTCTGCTTCTGTTTCTCTTTTGTTTCTACATGCCCCTCCAGATGAATTAATGCTGGATGCGACAATGGTTTCCTATGGAGACGAAGAGATGGTGATTGGGCGAGCGAGGGTTAAAACTGAAAGCTGCAGGAGGGGGGGAGAGAGAGAGAGAGAGAGAGAGAGACACTGGAGGACTTGGTAATTAGGCAGACGGCAACACACGCCTCATCAGTATGCGGAGTATGCAAATTGACCGGCTGGCTCTTTCTTTTTTGTCATGGATCAGAAGGCAAGAGCTGCAGAGAAGAATTAAGAGCTATTATTCTACCCTAGGAGAGGCTGATATATGCAAACGAGGGGGAGAGCAGGAGAAGGAGGGGAGCAAAGGACACTCTGTAAGCACAGAGATACACAATGGACTCCACTGCAATGGAGAGTCAAATGCAATCACACAAATATACCCTCATTCTCCCTCACTCCCTGAGAGATTCTTCAACATTTGTTCTGGAAATGGCGAAAGAGAAAAACAACAATCAGACATGCACCTTCATTCTCCATTATTCCTATCTATGCATATTGATTGGCTGCCTTGTGGATGATAATTACCTTTTGGAATATCGAATTACGAAACAAGTCTCGGAATGAGGGAAGAAGAAGAAAGGACAGAAAAAAAAAGAGAACGAGCGGAGGTATGCAAAGGCGCTAATGATATTCACAGCGCTGACTGTGTGTCATCTGCATGATGACAACGGCCAATTATAATGAACCATTGGCTCTCCCCCACAGATAAGAATGAGAGAGAAGGATACAGGTGAAGAGGAGGGGAAAACAAAAAAAAACTTCCCTGTCCGTTTCTTCTTAAATTGCCGCTGATATTTGCAGATTTTACGTTGTGTGGATTTACAATAACGATGTGTGTTGAAGAAAAGACAACCTTTCCTTGCGTTGTTCCTGAAATGGAATAAAGGCCATAGAAGACGAGAGCATCCCTCCATTCAGGATTTACGGCCGTTTAGGCTGGTATTCCATAGCTGTGTTGCTCAGCTGAGGTTTGGTTCTGATGCCACTCGCTCCTGTACCAGCCGTCGATGTGACGAGCCAAAGAATCTGTTAGAAAACACACAACCACACACGTAGANCCTGTACCAGCCGTCGATGTGACGAGCCAAAGAATCTGTTAGAAAACACACAACCACACACGTAGAAGCATGTGTTATATCACTCGCGTGCCGCCCTCTCCCCTTCCTCATCACACAACAAAATGCCTCCCCATCACCGTTTTGCATATTCGCATGCCGCCCCGCCTGCCACAAAGGACTAAACAGCCGTATGCAAAACAGCCTGGTATCCCCACTTGCACAGAATGAGAAGAACAGTGGGAGAAAGAGGGAAGTGGGGTGGGGGGTGAGAGATGATGGGGGGGAGGAAGAAGGAAGGTGGAGGGGAGGGAGGGCCACAGGGGAGCTTGTTGGCACTAAAAAGGGGGCACGTGCGGTGATACCACTCCTACTGCGTGATGACAGAAAGAGGNCCTCTTATTCTTATCTGATCTCAAGGGAATATGCCAGGGGGGTGTGGCTGCCATGCCTGTGACGAAGCACAGTAACTCCACCACAGAATACCCACGTGGTCCTCTACAAAACTGCAGGAGTGCCAGCCAGCGAGGTTTATGCACACACACACACACATACATAAACAAAGCATACACACATGCATAAAGAAGCTCGCTCTTTACTGCCGACATGGCACAAAGCCAAAGACTTACACACCATGCCTGATATGAACCTGGCAGGGCATGCGCACAAAAACACATGACGTCTCTTCGGATTCACAGATTTCCCTTGAAGGAACTGTTTTCATCCCTTTATAAAAATTTCTTTCTCTTGGATGGGACTTTCTCTGCACTATGTTAATGTTTTGTGATTAATGATTAATTTGTTTATATATATATATATATATATATTAAACTGGGGAATACAGATTATTGTTATGATCTTCATAATTTATATTTCTTTCCTAACTTATCTCGTATTTATTCAAAAATGGAAATGTATGTAGATTGAAATAAAATTATGTGTTTTAGTTTGACAAAAGAAAGGAAACAATAATAAAGTGAAGACAGTAGACTCTGTAGACATGTCATTGCCCCTCTTAGGCCAAAATCCTCATTCAGCTCTCAGTTTCAACTGTAGCTGAACCTTGACCTTGGGACAAAAACACAGAATGGGTTTAGCTTCGGTCAGGAGTTCACTTTCACCAGCTTAAAGTCATCTAGTGGCAAGTCGATTTAATTATTTTCACATTTGCTTCTTCTTGTCTGAGACTGATAGTAGTTTTGCATGTCCTGCTTGAGATGCAAGCCTATACCTTTTAGCCTCGCTAAGCGAATCATCAGTGGCGGTATCGAATTACCCTCAACAAAGACCAAAGGTTACTTAAAGGCCTTTTAGTCATCCATGCTGGCACACCAGCTAATTTACAGCAGACTCATTAGAGCAGCATTAAACACAATTTCCTGCCGACAAATTTCATTTGGTAGAAAAATCATTACCATGGCAATAATAAACAAGCTTATACAGTAGTGGCTAATGGCAATTTGAGTAACCTAATGTTGTTAGCAAACCCCAGAAATAGCAACAGTGGCTCGAACAGCTACAGCCAAAGCTCTGTTTAACATAGATGTCGACATGATGAGCATTATGATTACTTTAGAGTTTTATTTCTTTCCGTTTTCTTTCTTTTTTCTTCTTTCTTAAGCTTTGTCTTGGGCTTGGACTATGACAGTAGAAATATAATGTTTCATAACTGTCAGTGCACAGGGTTGTGTGTTGCCTGGGGTTGCTTTGCCGAACAATAAACCATAATTTGATAGATGAGAAATTACAGCGGTCCATCTACTGTGCAGGGCCCTCACCCCGGGCAACGCAATACCACGCCAGATGATGTGTCACTTTTCTCTGAGAAAGGGAGAAAAAATGAAATTATTCTTTTATACTTTGTTAATAATGCCTGTCGCTGTTTTGAATGTGCCATTCTTGTTGTTTTATGTAGATAGAATAACACAATAGATGGATTTGAAACATCTCATTGGCATTGCCAATTATTAAAGGCCCCTTGGTCATCTGAGCCTCCATACATTGCAGAGTTAGAGGTGCTGGGGAGAATGATAAGCCCTCTGAGTTCATGTGGTGCATATGTTGTTGAGCACACCAGTGATTTATATTCAACAGTTGTTAAACACATGCTTCCTCTCGCTCCCACGTGTGTAGAGTCGCTCTTGATGGGAGAGCTGCATTAAAGGTTCGGGCCCACCCCTGTCAACCGATGTAGTCGCTATCAGCAAATGTAAAGCTCTTTGAGTGTAGCATGGATTTGCAGTAGAGCATGTTGGAAATTATGTGTTTTCTGTAACATTGTGGCTGAGAACTACTCAGACCAACCATTAGTACCCTGGAGCATGCTCCAATGCTGTATCATTTGTGTCAAGCGTACAGGACTGATTGACTTGGTCCCATGGTGTGTGACTGACAGCCTTTTGAATAAACATAATGGTTGGAATCCTACTAGAAACTAGAGCTTAAGTGTAAATCAGTGGGCAGCACTAATAGTATGCATAAGAGGGAATGTTTTAAGTGCAAGTATTTAACTGGAAATGTATTGCAGTTCGGAGGCCAAGATAGCAAATTTGTGGGGCGATGGAAAGCTATTTATCATTCCTGTTGTGTAAGCTGGTGCTTTGTGATTTCACCACCAGAGTCACAGTGAGATGTATTAAGTTTTAAGGTTGAAGAGATCACATACAATATCTAAACAATGCACCAAGGCACTTATGCCTCCGAACATTGCAGTTTTTATTGCATGTTTTGAAAGTTTCAACCAATAGCAGTGAGGCCAGTCACATTCTTTTGTTCAGCCACGCCGTACTGGCTGATGTCAGCAGAGGAAGCATTTTGTCCGCCTCTTTTTGATGCCTCTGAAGCTCACATCTCCAAAAGGTTGTGATGTCATGTGAAATGAATGGCTTTTATTCCTCAGTAATTTTATGATCTCGACATGAAACCTTATATCCTACCCCTTTCCTATTAAGGAACACCCCCCCCCCCCCNCCCCCCTTTTTTTTTCCTCTTTATTTCTTTTTATAACAAGAGCAATCTGATAGAAGCTCAGAAAGATGTTTTTTTTCCTGCTCTTTGTTCTGGTCAATGGGCTCAGGCAATGTTTATTAGATTAAAAGTCAGTCACCGCGACAAGAGTAGAGGAGAAAAAAATGCAAAACACAAAGGAGAAGCCTGTCGCGGGCACTGGCACTGCTTCCTCTGCTGGTCTTTTTATTACAAATTGAGACCAAATCACTTTGGAAGGCACCAGAGAGGGGAGGGACAGATTTGTCTGTGATTTAAAGCAGCAGTATGTAGTACAGCATTTATGATCAGAACTTGCGTCTGTGTCTGACAATTAACGTGACTCCAGTCGGTTTTATGGCCAGATTCAAACAGGGACTGAGTTTCATAGTGATGAGAGAAGACAGAGAGGACATAAATAAGACGATACATATGTGAAATCCATAAAGGGTTACCAAATGGTTTATATGAGAAAGGGGAAGTTGGGGTGGAAGAGTTCATCCTCCACATTTGAATTGTCACAGCAGCTTTTATGATGTATGCATGTATGCATGGTGACATGTTTGGTTGCCGTGTAATTCACATGTTCCTGGAATTGTTGTAAGGACTTAATACAAAGAGAAAGCCTCACTCATACTCATCTTTGGTACTTTTACAGAATATAAGTGTAGATCTTATTCAATCAAGCTAAAAGCATAAATAAAAGCTTGTGATCTCACTCTGTAAAAGTCTAGCTGAGAGAATTTAATATACAAAAGAATGAAGCCACTTAGCATTTAGCATCGTCAAATTCTATTTTATTACAATATAAACAACAGTTTTAGCTATAAGCAGCACTAAGATGTTTGACTTTTGTTTACAGTACAAATGACCTTTTCTAAGGCCTCATTTCCAGCTTGCATTAACATGCAATCTGTATCAAAGGAAATAAATATCATACAAAGATACAGATAGAAAATGTATTCATACAACTATATAACTTTGTGGCATTTTTTTTAATGTTCAAATCCCCTTGATTTCCTCTGAGTCAAAACATGATTGGGTACAGTAGATAATGTGTTGGACTATCAACAGCACAGCTCTCCGCTCCTCTCCGCCTCTCTCTCCCTCCTTTTTTTTCTCCAGCCATCAAACACATCATCCACCTTTCATCAGCCCAGACCATTGATCCTCCACCCTGTAGGGGGTCTTTTCAGTATGCAGCCTAATGTTCTCATTATGTGTCCTGCATGGTCCCACTGCTGATGACTGGTTGATTAGCATCTCATTAAGAGACACGGCCAGGCAGGGGAGAGAAGGACCTGTCACAGTTTAAGGAGCTCATCAGAGCATAGAAATAATACATGCTGGAGACTCGGTTCATGTCTGATGATACCTGAAGGGAAATGATCTCTTTATTGGACAAAACAGAAAGGAAGAACTTGGACCTGGAAGAGTGAGGATGTATATGTTCACAAATTGATTGTTGGTTTGTGAGATAAAATGATATGCATTTTAGCGGCACTTTGATGTAATATCAGTGGAGTGGAAGATGTACAATGACCTGAAAGATGGAAGAGATTGAGAGCTACTGTATATACTGCATAAGCCTGTTTAAACTAAGACTACTGAGCTAAAATTATGTCTTATGACGGAACCTTACTTCTGTGGACGTGTCAGAACATGATCCACTACAGTTAAGCCTTACTGATTTGGATTTTTACTCATTTTCATTGAAAAAAATAGGTGGATTTTTGAAGAGGATCTACAGATTGTCACCAGTTTTCACCCAGATTTGTATTTCTACATCCTAAATGTTGCTGTGTTTCCCACTCAGACATTTTTTCACAACACTAGCATAAACCTACCCCTAACTGCGAACAAGATCTTCTTGTGATCATAGTTCGGATAACTCTTCTGGTTATCAAAAGCAAAGAGACTTCATCCCATTTCTACCAGGACTTTTCTTTTACCTTTTCCTTAGATTTTAATTTGCTTTTTAATGTAAAACATTAAAAAAGTAAAATATTCTGTAAATAATGAGCCTTGTTATACTTCAAAACACATCTTGCTTTTAGCCCAGACCCAAACTCAAAGTATGATATCCATGAATAAATTATGTTGTATATTATTAGTTATTTTTGTACTCCATTGCTTTAAACAGTACTAGCCAGTTAGCAGTTAATGTAATACTTTGATTCAGCTTGTGTCTTTCAAGGTTTGTGGGCAGATTTTCTTTGACACTTGCATGTGTGTGTGTGTATATATATATCTATATTCCAGCATCCATGTGTGTTGGTGGGGGATTGAAAATCCCAAGGTAATCTGAAGCACAAAGGCAATGTCATTATAGACATGGGGGGACATTATTCTAAAATGGCAAGTGATGCAGTGCTGAGACAGTAGATAAGGTGAAGAGAAAATGTGGAGGAAAGAAGAGAGGAAAGAGTGAACGCTTGAATTTGTCACGGACAGATAAAAACAGGCTCAGGCCAGGCTGGAGGACGCCGTGATAGGGTTGCTGTTTTTTTTTCTCTCTCTCTCTCCTCTTTTTTCTGCCTTCTCTCTCTCTCTCTCTCACTATACCCTCCTCACTCCGTCTTTGAGGTTTATCTGACATACGATGAATGCAGCAATTTTATCTGAATAGACAAAGGAGCGGTGACATGCAGCCTCACTCTGACGATTGACCTTGAAGGAGATGAAAGGAAGGAAGGATAAAGGGAGGAGGGAAGGAATAAAGAGGAAAATGGCCATGACCGATTTTGTCCAACTCTAAGCAATCTTAACACAATCTTCCTAATACTGCTAATACCATAGCATGCAAATTTGTGTGTGTATATTGTTGTATCTTCCGTGGTAAATTTCTGTGGTACATCAATATACTGAGTCTCAGTTAAAAGAAAAAAAAAAAAAAAAAATACATTCCCTTAATGGAAAATTCCACCTTAAATCAAATAAAAACTCAAATTTTCTGTCAATACCTTGACATTTTGTTATTTTGGTGCTGTATTTTGTAAAGCTGCATGAGTAACCAGACACACACACACTTACTATGGAGTGTGATGGCATATTTTCTGTAATGTAAAACATTCTGACAGAATTAAAGAGAAAGGGCTCATTTCATGCAATATTCAACATCTTCCTGAGAAGTCCTAAAAAGATGGAACATTTCTCCATTAAAAGACCATGGCACAAAAGAAAGAGAAGAAATTTAGCTTTTTGATTTTGAGACACAACTTCTGCTGTCTTGCACTTATTTTTCCTGCCGCTTGCACCATTTCATTCTCCACCCACAACAGCTGAATGCAACAAGTTCAGGCTCTCTGTGGGCTGTTAAAAGTCACTCTGTGATATGGAGCAAATCACAATCTGATTCAGAACACCAGGTTATTGGATAATAGATATACCAAAAACTCACAATGAAGTCTGGAATACACTAAACACCACACATTTTTGATATCTAGCTGTGTGAGATTATGCAAAGTGGATTTTCTTTTTCTCTGTATAATTAAATGCACTACAGTCTTACATTTTTTGTCATCAGGTATGATTTCCAATTCCTTTCCTGAAGAAATATTGATTTTCAGTCTTTTGTGAACAAAATGCTGAAATGGTAATGGGCCACCAGCAGAGTTAATAGAGTTTCATATTGTGTAAATGAAAACCTTGATGTAACTGCTGCTGATAATACCTGATGATGGTGTATAATTTATGCCATTTATTTTCCCACAGTTTTATGCATTGATTAATCAGTTGGTTGTTGACATTTTACAAACTGATTCAAAACATATACAGGCCAACCCAGTGCATCATGTGCAAGAAATACAATAGATGCAAGACAGTTTACTTGTAAAAAAAAAAAAAAATGCACATTCTGATTCAGTGCTCTAATGTTTTTAGCACAATAATCACAGTTGTTACATTTGTAAAATTCAGTTTATTGCATGTGCATATTTTCTGATGGTTATAGTCACTCAAAGAGTCCGTGCGTGATATCTCCTCTGAAAGAACTTTCTCTTCAAGTCATATCTTCTGCTTCCTCCTGAAACACAAACCCTTTGACCATCTTCTTCCCTGGTCTTCCTCTTATTCTTTTTGTGATATGCTCTCATAAAATAATCTCCTCAGTTCTGATTAATTCAGTTCAGGCCTCATGTGATGCACTATGACTTTCTACTGGCAAAGATTGAGTTAAATAAATTTGGTGAATAATGGCTCTTTTTAGTGAAAATATTGGCATGCGATTCATTTCTGTGGGAAATTTGCCTTTTTTTCCCCTTGATACATTTTTAAAGACTCGTTTTTTTTAATGTAAGTTGCTTTTAGTTCTTTTGCACTCTGTTTGTGTTGAAGGGCACTTTGAAAATCACACAAATATATTTATTTATTTTAGTGCAGTTTCTTTGCTATTTTCATATTATTTTATTGTGTCTATCCACTCATAACTCCTTAGGTCAATGCAATTTCCATCCGGAGTTCAAGTTTCACCATAACAGCCTGTTGTTGCACTAAAGTAGATAAAAGCAGCTTTAAAATGGGTCAAAGTCATTTTTGAAGACATTGTATGGGTTGTACTATAAATTCACCAGACACAAAGATTTATTGACAATGTCCTATTTGAAGAAGACCATGAAACACAGAAGAGTGTAGACAGATGGCTGTAGGTTCTTATGTTACGTGAACATTGTGACCATAACTGAATGGATGCGCATCAACCTTTACACCTCTGAGGTCTTTTATCTGAGGGAGCAGCTGTCCAAACTTACCTGCTGTGCATGTGTTGAGCTTAACGCGGTTTGGCACACCCAGCACATGTAGTCTGCACATGGAGGTGGAAACAATTTGCACTAGGCCCTCAGCTGGCATCCTCGCTCGTGACAGGACCATTACCTGCAGCGCAGAGTTCAGCACTGACCAAATCAATGACATTCCTACAGAAACACGGAGTTGTGATGTAGAAGACATGCTGAGGACTTTGCATTTAATCTGAACTTTGCTCAACTGTAATTTAAAACATCAGTAATTCTTTATGTCAGTGAGCTCATTCTGAAACAGGAAAGGAATCATTTAGGTAATTGGGCTGAAGATTAAATATTATTTTTTTATATGATGCGATGGAAAATGGAGCAACAGAAACTGCAAAATTGGAGGAAACAGTCACAATTAAAAGCAAACCTATATATATTATTGAATACTTTCAGCTTGTTTAAATTCATAGATAGAATTGAATTTGACAGGATTTAATGTAAATGCTGTAAAATTCCAGCACATAAATATGAGTCTGTTTAACACCCTAAACATATTGTAGATGTGTTTCACAATGGATGATGAATCTAAACAAGCCCCTTCATTGCAGTTAAACAGTAACATTCCAGTTAATGCTTGCTGCTCACTCAGTCCATACCCCTGAAAGTTTTTCCTGCTTTGTATTTTGGCTAAAATGGTTGAAATTTTGATTACTCAAAAAGTGATTTTTTTGAATGTAACACTTTATAAAATTCCTTGTTAGTTTTACTGGCATGTATGTTGTAATGCATGTGTAACAAAGGCACATATATCCCTTCTGGGTCCCAATATATGAACTAATTTGCTATTCTGACTGCGACCACTAGGTTAAAATCACGTTTTCTCCTTCATTCTCCTAGCTTTACTTTATAGATTCACTTTTTTTTTTTTTTTTTTTTNTTTTTTTTTTTTTTTTTTCCCTCAATCATACTGTACATGTGCAGGCCAGAAAGCTAGAATTGGACTTGTCTTATGTTTTCCATCTAAAAAGATGTGCTGTTCTTTACTTTTATCTTGATGTTTCTGCCAAACCTTTTCCTCTTGTTTGTTGGAAAGTTTTAAATGTAGATTTTTTTTTTAAATTTTTTTAATCTACAAGGATAAGGGATTTATAAATAAATCTTTTAAACATTTAGAAAAATTATTTAAAAACAGGTTCTAAAAAAAGTTTTCATTTTTTGATTTGAATTTAGAAAATTCTAATAAAAGAAAACATCAAAAACAAGGACTTTTTTCACAGATATGCTACATAAGAAATTGAAAAACTTCCAAAGAGAATTGATTGGTTCTAGAAATTTTGATTCTCGAAAGAACTTCACTTGATTGTCGTGTTCCATTTTTGATTGATTCCTTCACACTCACTCACTCGAACTGCCATTTTCAAGGCACCGTTTGTTGTTTACAGGTTTGATAGAAGTGTCAAGACTTTCACAAGAAAAATTTGTCACCTTGTCTATGAAAGGATTTTTTTTTTTTTTTTTTTTTTTTGCAGTGCAACATTTTAGGGTCGAAAAAAATACAAATCCAATGAAAAGCACAATTTCTAAAATGATTTTAGACTCCATATGCTTCAATCAGGTAAAGTCAGAATTGACTTTAGGGATCGTTGCTTTGGACAAACTGCCCCACAGCCTGTTCGGTCTAATGCAATGTGGTGTTCCTGTCACCAGGCACCATGGTAACAGGTGTGTGACTCTATCCAGACAGTGATCTTTTAATCTGCTAATGTGAAGGAAAGAATAATCCAACATCTGGAAGTTTTACTACTCTGTAATTGCGGAGCTGCTAGTGAGCAGCCCCCTGAGCCTTAGAGAAAAAGAATGACCCGCATTCAGCTCCCAACACAGACAGATGCGATAACATTTAGAGGGGATGAAATTTGTGTTAATTTCAGTTGACTTGGCTTTTCCAAACCAATTTGGTTTTCGTTCTGTTTGTTGACGTTGCTTTTAATGTGATGACTGTGACGTGCATTTCCACAACAGATGGATTAATGTTTTTCTTTTTGTTCCTCCTTCATTCTCTCTCTCTCTCTCTCTCTCTCTCTCTCTCTCTCTCTCTCTCTCTCTCTCTCTCTCTCTCCCCCCCCTTTATACTCTCTTTCTTGCAGGATTTCATGTAGACAGGTGCTTCCTGTCAGGCTTTGACGTAAAATTAAACACAAGTCCAGATGTGTGTCTGAGAGAGAGAGAGAGAGAGAGAGAGAGAGAATGGTGATTTTGTCACAACTAAAAGAAGAGGGAATGAAAAGAAATAAAGGAGGAAAGATGAATAGACAGAGTAATAAAGAATGTGACCATGAAATAAAATTTGCCACAAATCCAATCAAATTTTAACAAGTTAAATTTCCATGACCCCGTTATTTCTTAAATTCATACAGTGCTGGAACATGAACTACTTCTTCTTTCTGAAAGTGTATTTCCACTCAAAATAAAGGACAGAAAGTTAGTATACTTACAGATTAAAATTAAATTCTGATTTTTTTCTTTTTTTTTTTTTTTTANTTTTTTTTTTTTTTTTAATGATGTGATTGAAATCACTAGAGCATACTTAAACATGTATTTGTGTGGCTGTGTGCATATTACATTTGCAATATTTGTTTCTTTCATTTGTCCGTTTCAAGTTGATTCCAAGGTAATACCACCACAATGTGGCTTTCAAAAACCAATGCACCGATTCCTGATCTTCCTCTGCTGTCTTCATCCTTGTCCTGAATGGAGAGACAGGAGAAGGGAAAAGGAGAGAGGGAGAGAGCAGGAGAAATGGAAAGGTCATGAGTGATGGATGCTTTGTGTGTGTCTGTCATTCCCAATTACTGAACTTTGCCTTTTAAAGCGTCGCTCAGATGCATTTCTCATTTCTGCCTTTCTGACTGATGAAGAGCAGACTCTGACTGGGGGCACGGTGTGTTTTAAACAGTGCCTCACCAGTCATTGGCTATTTACTTCACATACAATACACTGCAGCAACCACTCATGATCTAGACCATCATTCCACCAGTAGCTTCTTGATTTGCTTTCATTCTCTGGTTCTGTTATGAAAGGTGTAGTTTCCTTGCATTCAGCCTGTTTATTGTGCAATGCATAAATATAATATTTTAATAACTGTTCAAAGCTACAAAAGGACACCTCAGACTCTTTAAAAGAAGGCTGCACTTTGATACTGAGTAGGATGCCTCATGTGTGGGTAGTTGCAGGATACAATGCCTATCAGCATTATAATTATTAAAGTGGACATACTGTATGTTTTTGTTATTTTCCCTTATTTTCATGGTGTAAGACAAACCCATAGGTCCTGCACTAGCCTAAGACTTTTTGATTAATCCTTTACACCTGTAACATATTGATGTCAACATGTAACACAAAGTGGGAGACTAACAAGCGAGTGTTTGGCATCGACCACGGCTGGCCAATCAGAACGTGTTTTCAGTTAATGCTGTAAAGAGAGAGTACCTAAAACAACCTCTTGTCACTCAGAGTGAATGGCGCTGCTGCAGCAAGGAAGGTACACATGGATTAATGTTTTTTTTTTTTTTTTTNTTTTTTTTTTTTTTTTGTTTTTTTTGTTTTTTTGCACATTAAAGCATTGCAAAATTTCTAAAATAGACCTCTAAATAAAAATAAGAACATGGATCTGCCTATAATGTGTTCCTTTTAATTCTCGATATTTCTTAAGCTGTCTCCTTTTATTTCAATATTTTTCAGAACAACAGAACAGTGAATCCGTGCCTGCTTTATGACAGGCAAATAAAACAAATTTAGATTAAGTTTTTAGTATGAAGCTCTACATATTTAACCTTATTATTTAACTGGAAAAACAAAAACCTTAAAGCAGAATATTCAATCCTCACCTGAATATAGACATAAACTTTTTAGACTATTTACATTTTGGCTGAATATACATGCACAAAATATTATACGCTCCCAATTTCAACGTATATGCTCCAATCACTTTATATCTATCTACTTTTTTCACAGTTTCTGTTTCCTAAAAAGTATTTCACATCATTCTGATGCCTTGTGTAATCATGATGTGGCCTTTATGACTACTTTATGTGGCCTGCTGTGTTATTTTTTTTAAAGGAAAAGGGGAGAGAGGGAAAGAGCAGAGGGACAGGTGCAATGGCAGGCAGCTAAGGGTAATCTCCTCTGTGCTCTGTCAGCCTCCTCACCAAACTTTAAAAAGTGTCATGTTGACTAGCTGTAACTCTGTGACACTCCACAGACAGGAAGAAGATGTGGGAGGGAGAGAGAGAGGAGGGTGGAGATACAGATTGAGACAGAGCAGGAGGATGGAGGAAGTAAACTCCTGGCGAAAAAGTACATGTATATATACACAGCACACACAAAACAGCAGAATCCTATAGTGCCTTTATCGTTCTTTTTCTTTCGCCCACTTACTGTATTAAAATCATTCCCTGTTAATACATCTATTTTCCGCTCATGAAAACCTCCCTAAGTGTCACAATAAAGGCGGAGGTGGTTTGCGAGGTCGGCCCGAGGAGAGCTTTACGAGACAAGCTGCGCTGATATATGGTTCACGGAGACTCCATTAAAATCCTGGACCTGCGCCATTTGGGAAAATGGAGGTCACTCATGCTAAGGTCATGTGACATTATAAAATCAAACTTTTTCTTAATATCTGGTCATATATCACCAGTTTCCCCCCTTTTTTCCATCTTCTTTTCCACGTTTGAATCTTAAACAATAGGGCTAGGGTCGAGGATGATGGTTTTTCAAGACGTAGAGGAGAGGTGGAGGTTGTATGTGTTTTTGTGCATGTTGGAGGGAGGGGTGGGTTTTTTTNTTTTTTTTTTTTTTTTGTTTTGTTTTGTTTTTTGATGAATGTACCGTATCAGATCTGCAGAGGAGCATAAGGGGAACAATCTGCAGATGATAATCTTAGGAAGAACAGAACAGGTGTGCGGTGGCATGGTCTCTCTCTCTCTTTCCCACACTTTCTCCTTTCCTCTATTTGTCATGATGAGTTTCTCATTTCATTTTTCTCTCCAGGTAACCTAATTAGAGTAACTTTGCACATTTCTCCCTTCACGTTTTGTCACTCACCTTACATGTATAATTGTCTCTCTCTCTTGCACTCTTCCTGCCTTTTCTGTTTTCCTCACTCATTGTTAGATTCTTAAACTTGTCTTAAACTTATCCTCTTCCCTTCATACCATACCCCCCCCCCCNCACACACACACCACCACCACCTTCCACTCCAACTCCTGTCTCTCTTCATATACTCTTAAACCCAAGAAACATGTCATTTCCCATCTCTCCTTCCCTCTGCCTGGCTCTCTCTCTTATCTTCATGTCTCTTTAAGCCAGAAGTGTGTGTCCTGTCTGTCTACCCGTGGCTCCTGACTCCCCAGGGCAGCATTTCTGGGCTTCATTTGTTTGAGAGCTTTCTAATCTGGGGACTGGGACAACCTCAGTCCACCGTGCCCTCGTCAATCATCCCCACAGAGGAGCAGAGAGGAGGTGAAGAAGGAGTAGAGAGGAAGAAGAAGACTGAGGTGATGGCGTGATTAGTTATCTGTCCTCACTCTCAACCACCCACCCCCTTGCCAACGACTACCACTCCCTCCATCTTTCCCATCTCTCATCTCTCCCTCCTTCCCTCTCTCTCCATCTATCTCTCTGCCTCCTTATCTCTCTTTCCTTTCTCCTCTCTCCTGAATCCTGAGTGCCAGCCTGTAGCGCCAGCCATCCCTCTGTCTGTCTGTCTGTCTGATTGTCTGACCTCAGCCTCGACGGTGGTCTCTTTTGTGTCTGCGGACAAATGAGGCTGACCTTTTATTGTAAAACAGACACCTATGGGGAAGGATGAAACGCTGGTGTTTAAATTAACAACAGACAGAAGAGAAAGAGAGAAGGAGGTCATTTCAAACAGAGAGAGTGTAAAGTTTTTGAAGTTCTAATAATTATCGAACACTGTTTGCATCAAACTAGCATGGCCACTGTTCAATAATAAAGTCCCCTACTTGGCTGGCAGCTATTGATGAACTGTGGTGGAACAGTGAGGAGCGGACCTCTTGAACGTGCCCCGGACACATCCGTATGGGTGCATGAATTATAAATGGCATTGACAGTGGAGGCCATAAGAGTAGACAGAGTATTATTGCACATGAAGGTCCATTCTGATTTTGATTATTTTTATTCCAGGGGGCTCACAAAAGGCCAGGAGACCATTGGTGAATATTCTAAAAGGGCACAGGGCTGAGATGGGCTTGATGGCACGCTTTGATTTCTGGCTAATAGCCACTTCAAACAGGCTTAGACAGCCTGGGGACAGGGGAGGAAGATGACACTGGGGCTAAAGGACAAGGGGACATGGGACACACACAAACAGAGACCACAAAACACATATATACACAAAGAAGATGTTATATTTTACAGTGTAGGTATTTAGCTGACCTTCATATCCAGAGCTATTTACTCCATGTTTAACTAGACAACCACAACAACTACTGTATATACTTGAGTATAAGCCAATCGTGTGTATAAGCTGACCCCCCCAATTTTGACCTGCAAATTTAGATTTTTAAAGAAACCCATATATAAGCCAACCCCCTGATGGTGTTCTATCAATTTATTTGTTAAGCAAATTACCTGTTTTTCTGGGTATTTTCATAGTATTCCTGGGATTTTCTGAAAATAGTCCACGTACCGGTACCAGTACTGGTAAACAGCTGGTTACTGTAACTAGCATTAGCTGACATTAACTTTTCCAGACTCTGTTTCCTCTTCTGAATCGCCAAATAGTTCATTCCAGTCCTGCTCTGTGTAACATGTCTTCACGTGTTACACATATGATGCTCTTCCATGTAGTTTCCATTCTGTGTTGTATCTTATCTCAAGCTTCTTGCTAATAAAGCACAAAACATGATGTTGAACAAGACTACCAAACAATGTTACTGTACCGGTATATGAAACAGCACTTTTATAAGGTCATCTCTGATTGGCCCATTCTTTTGTCTTTGACCAATCACAACAGCGCTTACTGGGCGCTGCATATGTCCACCGCAAAATGTGCTGGATAAGATGTTTTGTAGGAAATATTGCATTTTAAGGTATGATTTAAACTATTTTCCATCGGTAGTGGCATTTCCACCCCTGGAAATTTTGTTCTCTGGGATCAGGTTTGAATTTCTTGCATTTAACCTGATTTGTGTTGTGAAGTCTGGTAATAAAAACTCAGCTTATACTCGAGTATATATGGTAATCATATACAGCAGAAACACTGACTTACCACTTTATTAGTTACACCTACGCAGTCTAATTTAATTTGATCAATCCCCCTCATGTGTATTCAGTTCTTGCATTTATGTATATGGAGGTGGACATGGCAAAAAATGTCTCACACACTGTCAACTAAAACTGAATATTATACAATACACACAAGGAAATAAGGACACATTTCACACCACACACACACACACACCAAAAATCTGCATGCATTCTATGAAGCTTGTTTTCAACCTGACACATCCATGAGGGTGCATGGGCCACGACAGAAAGACATGCCCTGTCGCATACAGTCTGCACGGCACTTTTTATGTAGCCACATCAAAAATGGGGGCTACTATGTGCTGTAGGCATGACTTTTCACTACACTGCCCCCTACATTCCAGGATAATATTGGTTTGTCGTGAGGAAAAACCCACACAGAGTATAGCAGCCCCATGCTTTTGGTCGTCACGTTTCTGCATCAAATCATGTTTGTGAGAAAGTCTTGCAGAAAGCAGAATTCAGCCTTAAGAAAGAAGGTACATAGACAAGGATATCAGGCAATGTAATACCTAGGAGCATATATAAGTTCCTTTGGAGAATTTGGCGAAACATCCAATACATACGTGTTTGTGTGTGCATGTACCCATGCAAACACACTTCTCTCACACACAGTCAGATCCATAAATGTGGAATCATGAATCCTGTTCTGTTGCCTCAGTGATCAGCAATCCTTTGTCTCAATCCTTTGTAAAGGCTTCTGGGTAGTGAGATGAAATCTAGATTATAGGTTGAATTTAATATAGAGAATTAATCTACCCCACTGCACTTACACAACACACACACACACACACACACACACACACACACACTTGAACCCAACACAGTATAAATCTTTCTTAAGGCTCCGCTCCTCCCCCTCTTCATCATAGCTGCCTCATATTGTTTAGCCACACAGACACACACCAGTATATCCACTTGCAAACACATAAACACATGTACACACACACACAAACACGCACACACAAATTGGAAAAGCCACAAATGTGAGATAGCCCCACAGTCTCACTCTCTCTCTCTTTTAATTACAAAGAATGGGCCTGGCTAGGTCACACAAAACAAATCAATACCTCTAAAAGAAATATTCAAATGTGACCTAGAAAACAGAGCATGCGTCCTTATTTTACCATTGATTTTTGACGGAAGGCGATTTGGTCTTTGAGCAACTTATATTCCTTCTTTTTTTGTACCAAACAGCACATAAATATTTACTCCAAAGATAAAGCACAAGTGTGAGAGAATGAATATTGAATTTGAGGGTAAGCATGTGTGTATGATCCAATATCCATCTAAAGAGCAGCTGTACTCAATTACAATGGCAATATAAATATGAGCATATTTGTTAAAGGCAGGGTCAATACCATAAGGTGGTGGATATGGCTCCAGCCTCTGAGGCAGCTCAGAGAGATAGTTTGAAATCAATGGTGTGTCTGGTAACCAGCTCATCGTCTGATTACTCTTTTCTTTCTTACAGCTATGAGATTAATTTATTTTTTCAGATTAAAGCAGGATGGAAGCTTCTGTCTTTTTTTTTTTTTTTTCNTTTTTTTTTTTTTTTTACCTTGCACTGTTTCATTGAAATCACTCATTTTGTTTAAGAAGAGATTGCTAATTGTGATGACATAACACAGCATTTGTGTATATGATCAGAACATACTGTACATTCATTAAATGGAAGTGTTTCTCATTTTTGATATGATGGTCAGAGGGAGGTTTTGGGGTGAATGCTCACAGATTACTTTCTATATGTGCACACTCAGCTGTTTGTGGTGGGTTTTCTTCTGAGCTGTTCTCCACAGGTCTTCTGGGCCTGCATAAGAGTGTGTGTGTGTGTGTGTGTATAGGCAGAAGAAGAGGACATAAACCTGGATTAACTTTAGAGGATGATTTTTATCCTTGTAGGGGGTCTCTAAACGGCAGGAGATAGATGCAAGGTGACCCTATGTGGATGGACACACACAAGCAACACGCAGTCATTGCAAGCACACAGCAATAAACACACACACAAGGCAAAGGACACAGGAAGACAGAAGCAATACACAAACATCACACACATACACACACACATATACAGGTGTGTCATGATCCGTAAATAAGGATTATATAGTGCTGATGTTAGAAGTAAAAGAAAGACAGCTCTTCCAAAGCTCTTTCCTCATTGTCACGGTGATAACACTAACAGCATTGACGGTGGATAGAATCACACCTTTAATAACTTCTGTCTCTTTTTCATCCTTCTGATTTTTCTTTTTTTTTTTGTCTTTGCACCTCAAACTTTTATGTAGGTATTTAAGTTGCACTGAGAGTGTGTGTGTGAAGGACATACTGTGTACTTGATAGAGACTAAGCAGGGACACTTAATTCAAAGCTCTTACGTGGTGTGTGATTTCTTCTCACTACTTTTTTCCATATTCTCAGAGATATGGTATTATCATGTGGTTCCTAAATGAACATTGTCATCACGAAAAGCATAAAGGAGTATGAGGGAGAAACATCAGGAGCAGGAGGGTGACCTCTGCCATTTCATCTTTGCATTTTGGTGAGAAGTTATGGCTGATGGAGAGGCAGGCTATTGCAGGATTCCTCTTTGTTCTCAGCCAATAGTCATCAAGATAAGTGGAAAACAAGAAAATGAAAATTTCTCATTCAAATCTTCCTCCTCACCTTTCCTTCTGTCTTTACCTCATCTTATCCTTTCACGTTTTCTCTCCTCCTCATTTTATAGTTCTGTGTCCACATCTGAAGCACTGATTAGATTTGGCTCTTGGAAATGAGATTTCAGGGGACTCGGTTCATCCCGCAGTGCTGATCTAGTGACCTTTGCTTAGTTTCTGTCTCTCTCCGTTACTCGCTGCCTGTCCTTTGACACTCAAACTGTGTCACAGGACAGTTTCTGCCATTTTGGTGCCTCAGGCCAAAAGCACATTAATGTCCCTACAACCTCCCCCTCCACACACACAAGAACAATTGGCATGATTCCTGACGACAAAATACCTGAAAATACTATAATAATAACAAATAAATTAACCATTAAACTCAATAAGAAATGATCATGTGGTGTTTTCTTTTAATAAAACATACAGCTGTATTTAACAGCACTTTTGATTGTGGGGAAAACCTGCAAAATGTGAGTAAAATGAGATGCAAAAAAACAAAGCCGCTTTTTATTTAAACTTGCTGTGCATAGCAGCATTAAATATGTTCAACATACCCCAGAGAGTGCAATAGGCAATTTTGACAGTTGTTGTGTCATTGTTTTACAACTGAATAAACAATTAGCAATTGATCAGATTCATGACAATAATACCGATTAGCTCTGAACATCTCTTTTTTTAATGGTTTGTTTTTATATTCTTCGGTTTTCAAAAGCGCACCACGTGGGCTTGGATCTTTTCATAATTCATTAAAATAAATACACAGTGTTGTATTTTCCACCAAGTCTCACGCCCATATTTCATTTCAGGGAAATCTGAACTAAGCTGTATATAAAATAAGCACATTACACATCTATATGGCAGACATTTAAGTGTCACATCAAAACACGTTACATCTGCCTGCATCAGTGGAAAATCAACCACAACCTTTTAACTTTTATCAAAATGATAAACCCGCAGCAGCAGGATATAAAGTTGATAATAGATAATGGGGTTTAGTTGAGTGGCAGCCCTTCCATGCATTGTAGCCACTCACCATCCTGCATCAGTGCTGCATTACTACTGCAGGTTTACCTGAATAATCCTCTCTCAGTGGCATTGTTATTGCAGTTTCAATTTGTGCTCCACAATTTTGTCTTCCTGTCCCTTATCAATCTCCACTCACTGCTGCTCAGGCCAGTTCTCAGTCACAAATCTTGGCCTGATTCTTTTTCCATCATGGTCANCCCCCCTCTGCTGCCTCCCCTCTCACATTCTCTTTTTCTGCATGGTCCACTCTTTGTCTCTGACTCCTCTCTTTTTCCTTCTCCATGTTGTTTCTTCTTCACTTGATAATATGAAAAATATAAAAAGTCTGTATCCCACCTCAGCACTGCCACTTCACCTTGAAGAATGACTCCCACTTCCTCATGGGATCATTCCAAACAACTATTTCATTCAGGGCCGGTAATCAGACACACACACACACACACACACACACACGGTAATGGCAGTCAGTGATTAGGTTCACAGATGAGGGATCATTTTTGTCCATTTTCTGGGAAGCGGTGATTGCTCCCAGCATTCATTAGCAAAACGCCGAGGTCAAATGATTCAGAGCCCACACTCTTTTAAAATCATCTTGCAGAGCTCAAGATGAAAAAATGTGACTGGAAATTAATAGACATACACAAAACTAGTTCTCCAAATGAAAAGGACATGCAGTCATTATGTCCTTGATGTCTCTGTAAAGTTTAGCAAAATATGTTAGCACCAAAATTGCACGTTAGCTAGCATTAATTGTCAGCAAGAATCGGTTGCATTTTTTTCCCTCATGCACCTCTGTTTACGGTGCTGATGTCGCAGGGAATGCAGGAGTACCTATTTGAATAGCACGGTCTGTGAATGCTTCATTGAAATGTGTAATCCCCGAGCAGCTGGGGAGCTGTGTGTGATGGAGAGAGCTCTGCTTCATCATAGCCTCAGCGGGAGATTGGATGAGTCCAAAGTGAGCGAGAGAGAGACAGGGCGAGAGACGGAGAGAGACAGAGAGAGAGAGAGAGAGAGAAAGAGGGAGAAGGAGAGACACCACACTGACAATATGAATGATACATCATATGATTGTCTTGGACAGAGCTGTTCTCACTGACTGCCTGTACTGCACTCTCCAACTATCCTCCATTTCACAAGCCCTGGTAGACTGATTTATTACACTCAACAAAACTGCTCTGGACTAGACTCAGTCTTACTGCCCACAAGTTTTCAAACTTTTTCCCAGGGGAATATTTCCAGAATCTTTTTTTATTACTTATTTTTGTTTATTATTTTGTTTTGCCCAATCCCGGTGACAGCTAATCTAATATAAGGAAATGAACTTAAGCTTGAGAACAAAAATTCAGGCAACACCACTGACATGTTCATCAAGCATCAATTTAAACTTTTGATTTCTCTTGTGACTTTCCTCTTCACGAATCCCCAACTTTGTCAGTGTAAAGAGTTCACTTGGCTTACTCAAGTTCTTTTGAGGTTGAGATTGACTTTTTCTTCTTGTTTTGGTCAGGAAGTATCAGCAGCAAAATCAAATAAAGTCGGCATATTGAAGAGATGTATGTGAAATTGACTTTTGTTTTATCTCCTATCAAATAATCCTGTCAATAATAATCAATAACCTTTGAAGCGCCAAGTATTTCCTTTCCTCTCCTTCGAGCGCTGGACAAGCAAAGGGCTGAAATAAACACGTGTCATCAGTGGGATAACAAGAACAGTGTGTTTGTGGGATGTAGGTTACATTTCAAAGGTTTGAAAGGCCAGAGAAAGCTACTGTCTGTGAATTATTGAAGAGGTGAGGGATAGGATGGAGAATATGAGTGAGTAGCATTTAGAGTTCAGAAGAGAGAGTGAGAGACTGCAGCTCAGAGTGCAGGTGTGTATGTGTGTGTGAGAGAGGGAGACTACGAGGGGAAATCTATATAGTCTAACCTTTCCTTGTCTGTAGTTTTATTGAAATTGAATGGTCAGAGGGATGCTATTTCAACAGGATAGTAGGGAGTGAGTTCTGTCCCCCCTGATTCCAAATCTACTTCACTTCTGTACTTACAAACTGTTTGCATTGGTATATAGATGATGCAATTTTGTAATATTCAAGATAGAACTTTCCACTTATGTCAGGAACTAGTGTCCAACTCCATTTCCCTTTAAGGTTCTTAAAAACTCCTGATAATAAGTGTTTGTGCGGGCTGTATAAATAACACATTACTGATGCAATCTAGATACACAAATATCACAAAGTATGGCCATAGGTTCTCAGAACGCTTATAGGATTACATTTGTTTGGGACAAAAAGATATCAATTTCTCCCCACCATTTTGCACCGATTTTTCAAATTTACCAATTTGCCGTAAATACGGACAATCATCAGAAATGACAACATATGGAATTGCAAAGAGGATTAGGCGTAAACATCTCCCGTATCTCCACCAACCACCCCGTCAAGGGAGGGCAGGTCGGCAAATAGGCTTTTCACATTTCAGACGCCGCAATGTCACTCCATCTCATTGCAGCATCCATTACGTGCTACCTTGGGAATGAGGAGAGGTCCATGCTGAGAATCAGGGCAGAAAATGGCCGCCCTGCTAGGAGGGGTAAAATGGCCAGCGTTATTATTCTGGCTCCCCTCAGGGGGAATTGGCCTGAATATAGATATGCAACATTATAAAACCAGGTTATTATCTGGGTGCAGGGTAACGGCCTCTCGCCTCTCTCTCTCTCTCTCTCTCTCTCTCTCTCTCTCTCTNCCCCCCCCCCATGACACACACACACACATCACACTCACTGATAAACAGACATCCACACACACAACCACACACACACATTATAAAATTGTGTGCAGTGTCTGTGTGGTGTAACATGATGATTGGCGCTCTTCTGATGCTTGAGAGACGTTGACTGTATTATCTGTGTTTTTATCATGTATGATTGTTTTTCTCTCTTAAAAATTAACGCCTCCTTCAGATCATCTCAGTCTCTTGGTGTACATAAAGTCATTTTATGGCGCAACAATATTTCAGCGATATGGAGAGCAGCAACTTCATTACAATGAGCATTATTTATTTATTATGGGTTGCTCACTTTAAGAGGTATTCTTTCTATACCTTGGGTAATAAACTTGTTATCCGACTGTCTCCCCATGTGCGTGTGCATGTGTGTGTGTGTGTATACTATACCAGACATAGCACCATGCTTTTATATGCACCACCATAATGATCTAGCTCTTTTCATAAATACACACATGGTGCAATTGACACAGTCACATTTAAAGGTTTCTCTACACACAACACAGGATTGACACAAGTAATTTAAAGCAGGACCAAAGCCATTGGTTAGTTTTTTTCCTTTGTGAATTTCTCACTATATGTTCTTTCTATTCATGCACTTATCTTCCTGTCTCTATAGCGATCATTCTCTCTCTCTTGTTTTAAATTTCCCTTTTTGTGTTGATCTCCCCTGATTATGCCTCTCTTCCACAGATTTGCCCCTTCCTTCCAATGCTTTCCTTACAGTTTAATAGCTCTCTCTCCTCTCTTCCTCCAGCTCTCTCTATCTGTCTGTCCAGCTTCTCCAGGTCCTCTCTAATTCCCTCCTTTATTCATGAACCTAACCCTGCTGGGCTAGGTGGCTTAGTGTGTGTGTGTGTGTGTGTGTGTGTGTGAGTGTGAAGAGGCAGACAGTAAATAGGAATATGAATCTTAAAGGGCCTGCTGCTACTGTGGCTGAAATGACTTTTCAGAGCTGCAGTGATTTTCCAAGAAGGATGTTGATGAGGGCTGGATTGTAGGTGGTGTGTGTGTGTGCGTACGTGTGTGTGTGTTACACAGTACTTTGGTTACTGCGTATCTGTTATATTGTTCTATGAATATGGAAAAAAAAAAATGCTATTTCATTCTTCTTGTGGCTGAATCTCATTTGTGCTGCTATAAGCTTTAGAAAATGCATAATCTGCTTAATTCATCTTATAAGCAAAAGCATGTCTGCTTCCTGACTGGTTCTTAAAATATAGATTGTGACCTTTAATGGGTCAGGAATCCCGTTATACCCCCCCTNCCCCCCCTTGAAGCCCCCCAAAATAAGAAAGCATGTTTTTTCACTCAAAATACAAAGTGATGTGTTTCTGTTTTCACTCACTAGCTATAATCTGTCAGTATGTCAAAACTCAATTATCATATCCAAAAACTCAAATTCTAAAACTCAATTCTTGTGTTTTTAATCATCATCATTCTCAAACCCTTAGCTAACCGGCTCCTAACTCCCTGTGGGTATTGTGGACAGAATGCAGGACCGAAATGGTTTTATTATGAGCACCGGCGTGATGTTTTGAGCCCAAAATGTCAGATTGATTACTCATCGTTGTCACTGGTGACAACGATGAGTCAGCAATAATTCATTAGCAGCCTGAGAGCACTTTCAGGCCAGCAGCTGAGGGTCAGGGTTCAGGTTGGAGGTCATGGAGGAGGTACTGCTCACAGAATTAAAATCAGTTGCTAGCCCTGGAACACATGCTATCAAAATATTTAACATTTGGAGGAATTCAGCAGGGACCTGAAACGATAAATGTCAAAAACGCTGGAGAATATTTATTCAGAATATATAGCTAACAACTCAGCAAAACAAAAAGAATGCATAAAAATAAAAAAAAGTGATATTCACAGATGTTTCATTTTGGATAAAACCCAATATCTGCAAGTATACTCATATAGCTACATAGCTATTTTTTTTTTCTTTTTAAGTAAATTTTTCTGGTAGAAGCACTTTATATATGGTTTTCAGGCCTCCTATTGTATAGTCCATTGTTGATAATCCATGTTTATTTTTATATACCTACTCCTTTGTGATTGGTGTATACATATTAAGGAAAATCAGTCATGGCTCATGGATCTTTCCTGGATTTACCTCATCAAGTGGCCATGATGTTCATTAAGTGGATGATGCATGTTGCATTTTCGGTTCACAAAAGAAGAAGGCCTTCATTTTTCTTTTTGATTTATAATAAAAGCAATGCAAACTTCCAAAATGCTCATCGTGGCTCATAGAATACAACTCAGTTTTATATTAGATCACATTTAGATCAAGATGGGAAACTTGGGAAGGTCAGTTAGTGAGATAATCCTGTTTCTTAAGCTAATCAGATCTGACAACCCCATCAAAAAGATCTAAGCAACTTCTGGCAGATTCTAGTGGATTTTAAAGTGCACAAGAGCTTCTTCAATGCTGCCCTCCTAGTGTGTGCATCCATGTGTGGATCTGTGGCTGTACCTGCTCGAGTGTGTCTGCTTTTCTGTGCTGTCTGTCACCAGCCTCCATCACATTTCCATACAGCCATGACATCTCCGGCAACCTTCTGATGCCCCAAATCTGATAAAAACAGAGATAAATCTGATCTCTGATCTGCCTGATGAATATGATAAGACCTGCTCCAGGTTAATGGACCTTGACACCTATCAGGGCCCCAGCAACCAGTGATCCTGGATCAGAGATGGAAGAGAGTGCAGAGGAGTAAGACCCGGGGGGGTTAGCGAAAGCTGCCCTAGAGAGATGCTTGCAGGCTGGGCTTGGATGACAGCCATGGCTGGGTGACGGTCCAAAGCTCCATGCAAAGCCCCCCTTTCTTGCCTGTGGGAGAGAGAGGGACTCATTCTCAGTCATTTGAACACACACACACACACACACACACACACACACACACACACACACACACACAGACACACACATGCAACTTTGTTTCTCACTCTTTCTATTTTTAATTCTCCCATATGTCTCTCTCCTCTGTCTCTCTCAATCTCACGTACTGTTTTTCTTTTTTCTCTCTTAGGCTCTTACTTTCTTCTATTTCTATTCTCTCTTGCACACAGATAGACACACACACACACACTTATATACACACACAGAGATCTGGGGGATATATAGGGGTGTAGTAGAGCTAGTGATGGGCTCTGCTTTGATGCCCAGTGGGAGATTACAAGGCCAAGAAGCAGAGATAAAAGTACAACTGAAACACAGGTATCTGCTCTTGCTTATGCCTTAAAAACACATTCACACATACACTTAGAGACATCTATAACACGTGTTCTGAGGAGGCCAGGATACACACACACACACACACACACACACACACACACACTAACTTCTAATGGCTAGTCAGTGACACTGAGGTCTTAGCCCTTGTCTGCCATTCCTCATTTGTTTCCCAGCCCCTCCTATGTGTGTGTAGCAGTATCACTTGCTACCGGGTTTCTTGTTACTCCTCAGAAGGTCTATTGATTTAACTCTTGCCACAATCTATAACACTATTGTCTTGCCTTAAGTGTCTCATCTGTACAATTCACTGGCAGGAGTCTATATATCAAAAACCCCGCCTGCTTAAGGATATTGGTATTCTGCAACATGCTGGGAATTCTTTTTTTCTCCATGAATTACACATTTCTTGCACACTCAACCTTACTTTTTTAAAAGCGTGGATGCTGGCAGCTAGACATACCACAGGCTGGTGCAGCTTTATTTATGCTGCTGTTTTATTTATGAAATGTATGAAGAAGTGTTTTATTTGAAAACATCAATGGTTTATAACAGGAGACAGATTTTGGAATTGTAAAGATCAGAACACAAATGATTTGGCCACGTTCTGGGATTTTGTCAAAATGAAACACCAGGGTTAAAACTACATATATAGGTCTCTACTTTTGGGATATTACAGTGTTAAAATAGCATACAATGATTGCTTAATAGCTTGGTTTTGGGATTTTACTGTGGTACAGTATGAAACCGATTGTTCTGTTTCATTTTCATTTTTATTCATGTTTGTACATGTACAGACCTAGTTCTTTATTGTCCAAAAAGCTCATTCAACACAGTCTTCCTAAAAAGGCAGTCACCTTTTGTGGTATGTGAGAAATGCTTTCTTCCAAAAAGCCTTCACACACAGGTGGATAAGCTGCACTGAGGACATTGCAGTCCAGTATTCTTTACAGTAATTGTAGCCCTCTATTGATATCTCTTTTGGTGCCTTCCTGAAGCAATAGCAAGAGGAACTTTGAAGAATAAAGCACTTATGTAGTTATTCAGTTTATGTAAGTGCAATATTTTAGAAGCAGGAGTCCGCGGTGCTCAAATTTCAAGGTAACTTTTCAGAATCTGGGAACATCTTACCATTGATTACGTTCAAGTGGTACCGCAATACAAATCTTTAACAACAAGGGACTTTGGTCTCTTTTGAGCAGTATTAATTGATCTGGGAAGAATGTTTACAGAGATAGGTGGCAGGCCAGCTGAATGGCAGCGAAGCAAAAAGGATGAAAAGTTGATGTAGTTTCTTTTTCTTTTCAGGGACGCAAGCAATTTGGTCTACTATTGAAAGATTTGTAGCGTTTTAATATGTCCAGTGATGGCGTCACTGAGGATCACATGTATTCGAGATTTTACCAGGTTCCTGCTGCTGTAAGGCCTGTAAAAACTGGAGGAAGCTTGTTGACAACATGACAATGGGTTAGACATAATATGTTAGTTCTAGAAGAAGGGAAAGAAAAGAGTAATGAGAGCTTCTGTTTCTGTTGGAGGACCATTTCTGTAAATGGCACAGCTGGTGGCTAGTTTAATTATATACACAATATATATGTTCTCAACATTTGGATGAATCTGGAAGTCTTGTACTAAGTCTGCACAAATTTCCAGATTCGCTATTTCTCTGTCCTGTCTCTGTGTTTGCTGCAGTTATGATTATTTAATGGATTTCTTTATGAAAATTAAATCTGAGACCTGGTCTCAGTTAGGGAAAACTATGGATATATATGGAAAAACTAGGGCATCTCAAGCACAGTGGCTTTCAGTTGCAAATTATTACCTCCACTAAGAATGTTATGTTGTCACCCTTCTGTTCGTTGGTTTATTTGTTTGTTAGCAGGATTACTAAAAAAAAAAAAAAAAAANAAAAAAAAAAAAAAAAAAGTTAGGAACCAATATAACAAAATCTGGTGGAGGGGTGGAGCATGGCCATTAAATTGTGGTACAGATCTGGACCCAGGGGTGGTTCCATGATTTTTAGAGCTTATTTCTTAACATCATGAGATAGAGCATTTTTTAAATATATTTTTTGTCAATTTATTCAAAAGGTAATACACCAATCTCAATGAAAAACTCTGCTGTATTTACTGTATCCCAGTACTGTAGACTATCATTAGCTTTAACTCGGTATGGATCTGAATAACAATCCAGATTTGGCCGACTATAATATTTGCTTGGACAGGGCCACATTAATGAAATTTCTGTATGGTAACAAATATGGCAGAAACATACAACATTTTTCCAATGCATAGTCGAGATGATGCTGATTCAGCAGCATCACAAACAATTTTAACATATCTTTAGTAGCTTGGTGGTGTATTTATAATTCATAAGACAAATTTTGTTTGGGTTGTTCAGTCTTGGCAGACATATGCATTGTAATGAGTGCTGTTCTAGTTAATGTGTGCATGTGACAATGTATTCCATTAAAACATTTGTCATAACACACACACACACACAGACACACACACAAACACACACACACAAAAAAACATACTGCAGAATATTCTGTGCCAGTTGTAGTGGACACCAAATGCCACTGTTTCAATTCAAATGATCTACAGGTCACCTTGGAGCAGAGCATAAATTTTTTATATAATCCTCTTCCTAGAACCACAGCCCACAGGTTGCTCTCAGACAGTGCAGCTTGTGAATCCACAAATCACCGTGTGTGTTTTGTTTTCCACCATTTTTCTCATTTGGTCCCTCTGCTGTGGCCGTTTCCTCTGACTCTCACCAATGTCCATCTATCTCACCATCACATGAAGAATCTACAGTCAGGGAGAGATGTGCTTGTCATGGCGATGGCCTCTGTCACCGTGGAGACAGCAGCAGTGTAATCCACAGGAGGTACATGTTCCTCATCCTAGTTACCAGCATTGGACTCGGCAGGATATGACACGGGCCCAGCAAGAAGGGGTAGTGATTAGAGGGGAACAAGGGTATGGAGATGCCATTACACAGTGAAATGATCAGTGGTGTTTCATTAGGAGCAAAAGTGATGGTTGTTGTTATTAAAGATAAACTCAGAAAAATGTCTGTCTGTTTATCTATCATAAAAATAGCATTCTTGCTCTCTGATGCACGCATTTTCACAAGTAATTCATTCTGCCTCTGTAGCCGTCCTCAGTATTTACACTGGAAATCAAATTCTGTTGTTGTTTGTGGTGCAGCCATGAATAAAAACATGAGGGTGATTTTCCGAGGTAGAATAATGTACCATTGGCTCCTTTTCCTCTGGAGCTCCATTGCCCTAAAATGAGGCCGGTCAGATGGCGGAGTGATGGCGTTCCAGATGGTATTATACGATCACTACCTACCCACATGTTTCTCTCTCTCTCTCTCTCTCTCTCTCTCTCTCTCTCTCTCTCTCTCGTTTTCATTGCATCTCTCCTGCCTCATTTTAGACTCACCCCGGTGTCCAAATACTAAAACCAGCCATTTTGGATCCGCATCGCTGTCATCCCATTATGATGAGAGTATGCAAACATGCATATACATGTACAAAAATCTCAAAGATGCACGGAGTGATGCAGACATGGCCACACACTCACATTGTTTCACAGCGGCAAAATCCCCAGCAGTACAAAAGATCCTGTACACTTTAGGCTTGCAGGCATTATAGCAATTTTGATTGTCATTATATGCAGACCATAACTCTGATCCTGCTGTGCTATTTCAGTGGTGGCCTAATTGTATTGATACTCCACATATAGAAAAAACACTCTACGTCCCTTGTCTGGCTCCACTGCTATAATAAATACATCAGTTAACCAGTTCACAGTCCGAATCATGTGTTCCTCTCTCGCTTTGCATGTCATATCATCGGTCATGCTGTCCTTGAAAAGTGTCAGAATGTCTTTTAATAGTCTGTTAGCTGTCAATATGTCTGGACAAATTCTTGCACTTTTACTGCACCTTCATCATTCCTGTATTCCTGTGCTTTGGTCATTAAAATGATTCCGACTCTGCCTTCTGCACATCTGAGGCAGATTGTTCATTTATCCATGCAGAGGGTTTCACTTTTATTGAATGTAACAACCGGCCCACGCGAAGTAATGTTCATAGCAGGAACTTGATCCTTGCCGTCTGGCTGGATGATGGGTGTGTTAAGATGGCAGATAGGGAAAGAAATCCCTCCCCAGCGCAGCCTTCAGCTTTGAAATGCAGGCCCTCCTCACATATGGCTCCCTCTATGAATATTTCACACGTTTGTTTATATATATTTACACACACATTTTATTAGGGGGAATTATTCCTTGGAAATGTCAAGGTTAATTTCCTGGTAAGGAGAGAGAGGCAGGCAAAGGGGACGAGGCCTGAACCAAGGAGAGGAATGTGGTGGATTCAAATGTGTGTGTATCAGATTTGAGTGGGTGTGCAAGTGTGTATGTCTGTGTTTTAACTATCACATGAGAAGAGAGGACAGTAGAACATGTAGGAAAAATGAAAATGCCTTTATTATTCACAGATATCTTTCAAAGCAGACAGTTCTTTAGGTTTAGAAAAAAGCGAGGAAGAGATAGAGGGAGGAAGAGTGAAAAACAGGGATCAAGGGAGGAAGAGGATGTGTGGAAGCAGATACAGTAAATAACTTCATCTATTTAATGCCGAAAGAAGGCAAAATAAGGAGACGTAAGGAAAAAAAAAATATATATGTATATATATATATATATCACATTTCTTTATTTGAATAGACATATTTAAGCTAAATCACATTTTTCCAATAAAAAATATACCTATAGAAATATAGGTCGAGCAGATTCCTTTAATTTCAGTAAATGTGTTAATATGGCTAAATAATAGCATGAATGTGAGTAAATGAATGAAATAGTCACTCTAACATCTTCTTCAGAGAAGTTTTCACACAGAGTGATGACACTAAACATTTAGTCAACCCACTAAAACTGAGCAGAAAGGTGAACTAGATAAAATAGATAAAATAGTTGATATTCAGTCAAAATAAAATATCACCGTTCTTTGACATGCACAAACAAACAATAAAGTGCATGTAGCTGTTTTATTCCCTGCCCCTGCCTTCTCTCTTCCTTCCATCCAATTTATCCTCTTCCTTTCTATTTGGTGAGACATTTTCCCCTCCGCTACAAAGCCAACGTCATGTTCAGAGGTTTTCTACATAAGCATTTCATGTCACTCCTTTTCCCTTAAAACACACTCGCCTATTCCGTGTGTTCTCTGTCTTATATTTGGGTTTGAAAGTGGATAGGTAACATTAAAGAGCAATCACTTTCTCCCTCTGTCATTCTCTTCCTTCATATAGCATTGCATCTGAAGCTAGATAGTGCTTTTAGATGTGGATGTGGACACACACACACACACACACACACACACACACACACACACACACACACCTAATACCTGCACGCAAACATGTGCACGAGCGCAAACAATATGTGCATGTAGTCTGAGTGACAGATAAACAGTTTGAGGGAACACACATACATGTGCAAAAACACACCTTCATCTCTCAGGGCTTTTATTTTGTGTATTTCCTCCTAGACAAACATCAAAAAGTGAATATCATCTCACATCACACAGACGCACAACAATATTACAATCCTCTTCCTGTAATGCTGTTTCCAACCGTCCCACTTTTGACAACTTGTGGAATAGGTTTCATACAAATAGACATAAATACGCTACAAAAACCACCTACAGCCAATAAAATATGCATGAATTTACCTTTAGCTTTTAAAAATAACGTGCAAAAACATAAAAACATTCCCCATCTTCCACAGGTGTGTGTATGTGTGTGTCCACACAGGCAGACTTTATTATACGGCATTTGCTTGGGGCCCCAGCTAAGATGGCCCCTAATAGTTATAAATGTAAAATTGTATTTAAATATATTCAGTATCATTTTTGTCAAACTTATAACTTGTATTCCATACTTACACTGCTTGAAAATGGCCCAAACTTGCCCTGAAACTTGAGAATTTTTCTAGGAAATTGAAACATTTGACACATGAAATGCAGATTTTTCATAATTGTATATATTCATATGCATACCTATACGCTTTCAGTGTCTGTTTCTTTGTTATCCTCACTTATTTAATTCACGCAAATTATTTATACCAATTTTCCTGGCTTGCATAAAAATAATTTTATCTTCTTTTATGATACAACAGAATTTCAACAGAAGCAGAATTATGAGAAATATCTCTGCCATGTTCAAGCACAAAATCCTCTAAACATCAAAATTAATGTGCTCAGATTTTTATGATGGCATCAGAAAAACCCTGATGTGTTTCACTTGATCGCAATAACTCAGTTTTTCTTTTACTCCTGCCTTTGTTTGCTCTCTTTTTTCATCTGTAATTGAAAAAGAATTCCATTTTTTTTATTTTTCACTGCAATCCAAAGGCTAAATCCAAAACACCAGCCAAGAGGTTAGCCTGGTCACCTGGCACCCACAGGCTCTCTCTCTCTCTCTCTCTCTCGCTCTCTCTCTCTCTCGCTCTCTCTCTCTCTCTGTAGCTTGTTTTCACGCGTGTGCGCACACACACACACACACACACCTGGCTGCTGTGCTTCAATAAACTGTAAATTCCTCCTCTGCGCCCACCATACCCAAGCTAACCCTTTAAAAGTCACCCGCCTCAACCTTGTAATGCATGAACACACACACACACACACACACACACACACACACATATATGTACTTACCCAGAGTCACACACAAGAGACAAGCCCAAACACACACAAAAAACAATGTGGCTTAGTACATGGTCTCAAATTTAGTGGCCATGGGGATCTGGCTGGGGTCATAAATCTATATCTAACATGTGAGAAAAATCTCTACGTGAATATCTGGAGACACAGAAAGAGGGAGACAGAGAGACAAGACAGCAGGATTCAGAGGGAGACAGAAACAAAGAAACAAAGAAACAAAGAAAAGAAGCAGAAAGCAAAGTACAGACAAAAAAGGGGGGAATAAATAAATGTATTTCAGATGGTAAGAAGGGAGAAAGAGAGAGAGAGAGAGAGAGAGGGCGAGCGGGTGCCAACGCATGGCGAAGGAGAAGAGAAGGAATAAGCAGAAATAAAGATGAACCAGCAGAGGGAGAAATAAAAAGATAGACGGAGCAAGAGAGTCACAGACGGAGACTGTGACAGTGAGAGATATACGGGTGGAGAGACAGACAGAGAGAGAGAGAGAGAGAGAGATACATGACCCCTCACTCTCTAACAATGGCTCTTCATGTGGTGCCCAGCTTAGCAGGCAAGCCGCTGGAATCAGGAATGTGGAATGTGGGATTTCAGGCTTGGAAGTGATAGCTACTGTCTGTGTGTAATATTTAGGGCCGACACAGGGAGCCTCTGGCACGCCATGAAACACATGGGCGCTGCTGCTTTTTCTCCTGCAAGTGGGTTTATGTCTCTTGCATGTGTGTGTGTGTGTGTGTGTGTGTGTGTGTGTGTGTGTGTGTGTGTGTGTGTGTGTGTATACAGTACATATATATGAGGGAGAAGAACTGATATGATATTAAAACTTGTATATTTTTGGACTTAACTGTGATATTTATCACTTAAAGAGCACTTTAATAGTTGCAGGGAGTCCAAAGTCGGTTCCACAAATCTTGTTAAGGTAGATTTCATCTCCTTGCATATACTGTGTAGAAAGTTGCATGTACAGCACACACACACACACACAACACACACACACACACACACACATACGCTGTCACTCTGTCTCTCACTCTCCTTCTTTCTCTCTGTCTCACACATACACTGCTAACACAGGAGACAGTTGTTGCTGGCTGCCCCAATGCCTGTCATGGCTGTCAGGCCAAATCCCATGAATTATGGCTCTTCCAGATGTAAGAGATTTCTAAGCTGCCTCCAACGGCCTGCGGTCTGTGGTGAGAGAGAGAGAGAGAGAGAGGGAGACAGAGAGAGATAGAGAGAGAGANCGGCCTGCGGTCTGTGGTGAGAGAGAGAGAGAGAGAGAGGGAGACAGAGAGAGATAGAGAGAGAGAGAGAGAAATTTGGGTTTATGCAGAGTGTCATCCAAAAATCCATCTTCCTCTTCTTTATTCATCATCTTTATTATCCTTCTCTTTTCTTCACCTATTGGTACAGAAAAACTCTCCTCATATATGACAAAAATATAACTATACAGACCACCTATTTGCAATTTCATATAACCACGTGACTTGTGAAAATGTGTCTACTTTGTGTCCTTTTTCAAAATTGGACTTTTGACTGCTGCAAAGCCTTTAATACGAATCCAACAGTGACATATCATTCGCACCTGCATATTAATCATAATTTATCACTTTTATTCGCCTTTGAGATCACCATAAATCTCTCCAAAAATACCAGTTGCTGCAGCAATATTGACATTTTTGCTATTTTTTTTCTTTTTTTTTTTTTNTTTTTTTTTTTTGTGACCAGTGCCTTTGTTTAATTTCCCTCTACACACACACATCATCGCTTAAAATTCACCCCCCATCAACTCCCCCACCTCTCACTTCATTTGGTCCTTTCTCACTCTTTCTCTCATTAGTACTTGGTNATCAACTCCCCCACCTCTCACTTCATTTGGTCCTTTCTCACTCTTTCTCTCATTAGTACTTGGTAACCAGACAGTTTATTTGAAATTATGAAAGCATTACACTCTCTGATGTAGCAGTTTAAAAATCAATAGCTGAAACCCTAGCCGCCTCACTTAAGCCCTCTCCTATGGCAAAGGGGATGTCTCTTTCTCCCTCTCTCTTAAATGGTAATTTCATTTGCAGTCACTAAGACCTCACCGATAATTACCAATGCCCTGAGAGAGAAAAGCGAGTGAAAGAGAGAGGGGAGAGATGGGAGACAGGGGAGAGAGAAAGAGGAGAGATGGATTAAGAAAGGAGAGCGAATGCCAGTCATTAGAAAAGCTTTCCTGTCTTTCTCTCCTTTGATCAGAGTTAAGAACACGCTGCCTTCGCTCTATCGCTCCCTGACACCAACCTCTGAAAAGAAAAGATGGATGCCAGGGGGGAAAAAAAAGGTGAGCGAGGAAGAGGCCGACAAAAAATGATCCCAGAAGTCTTAAATAGCGGGCCTTAATTTTGACATTGAGCCCTCTCTGTTCTTAGGTTACGCTGGGGCCGTCCATTTTCAGAAAGCTCCACTATCCATTTTTCCCCTTCTTCATCTCTCAAATGAACTAATCAGAAAGAGGAATATGAAGTGTCCTGCAGGATCCATTTCTCTAGAAGCATATGGCAATGATTGATGGGGGACAACTTTGACTTTCCTAGGTCATCCTCCTTGCACATCTGGGAGCATGCAATAATTCTCTTAATTTTAGATCCCGTCCCTTCCTTCTGCGTCTCCTTTTTCCTCCTTTTTCAGTCTCAATCTCTCTCTCATTCTCTCTCTCTTCCTCTCTTGCTCTCTCAAGGCTAACACAACCAGTCATTTTGGCTGAAATAAAGGTACTGCAGTGGTTGCCAGATGTTTATAAGGACTGTTGGGGCAATCCCCTTGTTTTTTATGATTCCCATGATTTTTCTTTCTTTCCTAAAACAAAAAAAAAAAAACCTTAAGAACCACTTATGTCAAAGAGCTATGGGAACTGGATTTACCATATGTGTAATGCTAGTAGATATTTCATCATGACAAATACTGTAAAAGAGCCACAAGGAATACGAGTTACCTGCATGTTTATTCCTTTTGAATGGATTTCAGTCTAAAGGCAGTTTCTTTTACCAAAAAAAAAAAAAAAAAAANAAAAAAAAAAAAAAAAAACGAAAGAAAGAAAGAAAGAAACACACATCCTGAGATTTATGTGCATCGAGGCCTTCAAAGGTAAGGACACGGCCATTGACAGTGAAGTGTGTTTGCACTCTCATTAATTCAAAGGTGATCTTGAAAATAATGTTGTTTGGGAAATTGTCTAAATTTAATTGTGAAGTTAAACTTGTAGATGGAGCTTCACGAAGCTCCAACTGCAAATGCACACAGAGAGAGAGAGAGAGAGAGAGAGAGAGAGAGAGAGAACCTGGCTGGACAGCAACTGGGCCTTGTTAGCTGTGCATTGAAATCATCTCTGACTCTGGGTTTACAATAACAGGGAAGAACTTCTACCGCTAAATGCTTTCGGGAAACCCACCCGTCTTTTTTTTTTGCCATGTGATGATTCCACCTCTGAAATATTCAGCGCCATTAACATTCCGATGGGTATCATCCGCCTTTCAGACAAAATTCGCTCTGCTCTTCAGATCTGTGGGCCTCGGCAGGGAGAGGCCTGGAGCAGATGCTATCTATTCTCATTCTTCACAAGATCTCTCCTCCAAATACACACTTAGAGTAAGTGTTATATTTGGTGCAAAGGAAATGTTATATGGACTACTGACTGGATTTTTTTTTTTTTTTTTTTTAATATTAACAATAAATCAAAGTAAGATTCATCTAAGAGATTTAATTTCATTTTTACCACAAATTACTCTTCAGATAATGTTTGAAATAGCAAACCATTGAAAACTTCCATTGATGTTGCTGGCCAGTAAAGCTGAAAGTGTTTGATCTTATCCATTAATGATGTAACCATGTCAGTAAATTGTTTTTCCAATCAGACTTCAGGTTTTCTCCTTTACTTACAACTGCTTTCATGTTGTCAAGCCCCACAACTGAAATGCCCACAATTAGCTAAGTGTGTGTACGTGCTGTCTCTAATCGTGTGATCATGTGAGAGACAGCGCATTAGACTTTGAGCACAATTAGCCAGGCATTTAGGCATCTTAATTGCTGACATTCGATCTCAGGCACCGGCTGATGAACCACTTAGCAGCAGTTGTATGGATTAGCTCCGTGCACGGCCTCACTTTTCTCAGATGTAACTAACAGGTCAGGAATTAGTGCTCTTAACACTGCCTTACAAATGAAGACAGCTGTATCGACTTCTGCGGAAGGCTACTTTCTCCTCTAATTTGTTTTTTTCTTCGCTAAACTCATTCTACTCTTGAAGCTTCACTCCTGTCTTCCCTTCTTATCATCTCACTGTCACGTGTTTTCTGCTAAACACGCTTTTGTTTAAATTTTGCTTTGCTCTCCCAGCCGATTCCACTGCCACGTTGGCAGGGGGCCACTCACATTTGGCCATGACAGTATTTGGCGAGTTGTTGTCATGGCACTGAGGCTGTCTCAGTTGTCTGGGCAACATGCTCCATGGCTCATGGGAGACTCATAAATGTCATGTATTGACGGAACTGCTCGGGAGAGCAGGAAGTCCTTGCCAAAAAGGAGATGGATAGAGCGCCACTGGTGTTGGGGATGCCATGTTGCATAAACTCACGCTAATCCAGATGCATGCATATGGAAAGACTTTGTACATGCTTGTAGACAGGTAAACACACACTAAACACACACATACAACCTCTTCCCTCCTTTAGCCTTTATCGTTGCCCTCTCCATTTAAACTCTGACACGCTAACCTCCGTTCAAGGAGCCAATTCAGCACCACCGANCCACCTTCCTCTGTCGGTGTGTCATGGTTTTGCCACACTTCCCCTCCCCAGGTCACTGTCACGTGCCTGGACTTAGTGAGTGGAGACATTTTAAACAGGACAGACAGCACTTGTCTGTTAGATTAGCATGTCCAGACGTCACAAGCGTTCGCCCGCACACGTCACCACTTGTCTGGAGGTGCCTGTCGAGGTTTATTTTAAAAATTCCAAGATATGGGGAAAAGAGAGATATTGTACCTATGTAATGTATTAGTGCTGAGGATGTGAATATATTGGATTTGACTGTGTGTAAATGCTGAAAGTAAAATAAACTATATTTTTCATTTTTAATTACAGAATTTTTTTTCTCTCTCTCAGATCAAAAATAAATATCCTTGACTCCGAATCTTTGTTAGTCAATGCAGAATGCATATTCTAGCCAACAAAGCAACACCAATCTGAGGTGAGGGCTGGTTGGCATATCAAACGCCCCTGAGATTCCAGATATTCTAATACCGTGGGACCTCCTCTCATATTTATTGTGGGAATCAGAATTTATGATGAGTAAATTGGGCTTCTTCATCTGTGTGCCGGGGGGGTTGCAACATGCGGCCGAGATGGCTTGACTTATTGATTACAGGGAGCAGTATGCCCCATTTCAAAGGGAAGGAGAGCCCCCGCCACGCAACTTCTGAGAATTAATTTGCCCGCCATGGGCCTTCATGAGAAACACATGTCCGTACACACACACACACACACACACACATACACACACACACACACACACACACGCACGCACACACAAAAAGAGAAACACAAGCATGGACACAAATATATACACCAAACCAAAGCCTGCAGGTAAAAGAATCACACTCCAAAGGCTGCTACACACACACACACAGACATGCAAGCCCCTTCCAGACCCCAAACACACGCACACATACAAACATATATGAGACACATTTTACTCTGCTCCAGGTAACAACACGGCCCTTCTTTTGTAACCAGGAACTGAGCAGATTGTGATCATATTTGCTTGTGTGGGCACACACACACACAGACAGACACTCTTAATCTCAAAAATTCTCCCTCATTCTTAAAGAAACAAACAAACAAAAAAACAACAACAACCTATGAAGTCATACATGTCTTACCTTATCATGGAAACAATACTTTATTTGTAGCTTATGAGGTTGCGGTCATGACATTTCTGTCTAAGTGATCCAACATGAGTTTAATGGAAAATGTCAAATGAAAGAAAAAATATATATAGATTGAAGTTTGAATCTTTTGGCCTTTCATGCAAAGAATACCAACACCTACAGTGGGGTCCAAAAGTCTGAGACCAGTGTGAAAATGCTTCAATTTTGAATTCTTTTTGAATTTAATAACAGAGTTTTTTTTAGAAATGATAATACAATTTGTGTGAAACGTTGAATCTTTGAAAAATGTACATGAATTTCAGAATATCTCATGGTATGCCCCCCGTTTTGCTTTAATGACATCATGCACTCGAGTTGGCATGGACTCCACAAGTTTGTGCAAAACCTGATGACCCAAGTTATATTCCAGCATGATTTGACAATGTTCCAAAGAGCTTCTTGTGATGTCAGACTTTCTGATTATTTCCACATTTTCATGGAAAACATCACAAATTTTCAACGTGGTCTCAGACTTTTGAACCCCACTCTATTTAACGCAATGCAACTGTATGACTCTGCCACGGTCCCATCCAAAACGTTTCTCCAGATAGAGCCACAGCTGAACTATCATTGGTTCATCCCTGGCATTGTCCACTGCACTCAGACACCAGCTCCTATTTCACCAGCAGCACCCGTGCTAATTTATCATCATGGTCATGACAGACAACACATCTGTGTGTGAACGGATGGAGTGCGGAAAGAAGGAACTGGAGGAGGGACTCAGAGAGAAAGGGTAAAAAAAAAAAGTGGTGCAGGAGGGGGTAAAGAGGAAATATGGTAGCAAAGAGGATTCAGATCGCACTAACAGCATGGCTTTTTAAGGGCCATATTTTGCTTGAAGGGCCCCATCGTACCCTTCCCTCGACCTCTCCCTCCCTCCCACCTTCTCCCTCATAATACGCTGTCAGCTAACCCCCTCGGCAACTGGACAGTTCATTGTCTCAGGCTATCTTATATTACAGCTCATATATTGCAGGTGTGATATGGAAAAGCATTAAAGAGCTTAAGGAGTAAACTGAGAATGGAGACCTGGAGAAGTTTACGTTGCCATATAAAACTGTAGCTCGGCAGGTGAAGAAAAGGCGCATCCACAACTCTTTGCTTCTTGACAACTGTTTGCAACATTCTTTTTAAAAAAAATTTTATTGGTCGACTGACCAACGTTGCTGTGTTTGTCAGCTGACATTCTAGTGACGGGAAGACAGACAGAAATATGGACGGACAACAGATGGGGAGACACGCTCGTGCACGTCTGTGTTCACATTGTGCACGCGTCATACAGCATTGGTGTGCGGATGTGTGTACATGCGTGCATACATACATGTCGAGACGCAGGTGTGCACATACACGCGTTCTCGTGTGTGTTCAAGCAAGCATTTCTGTTTACTTTTGCTCCCCAAAACCCACTCACATTTGAATGCGGAAGACAGGCTGCATCTCCCTGCTCTGTGAGCCGCTAGACAGCTCGGTCGGAATATTTTAGAGTACACACACACACACATACGCGCCTCCCTGATGTACCCTATATGTGGCACCCGGGGAGCGCAAAATGGAACTCTTTAAAAGCCAAAACGCTTCTCCAGAACTAGTTTCACTTAATAATACCACACCCTTGTTTCTCTTTTGTCCTCCGTCACCACAGGCCGTCATTATCTGCAAGGGCTTGGTGTTTTGGCTGCTTTTTGGGAAAAAATCAGGGTTGTTGTTTTGATATCTGAAAATCTTCTGACATGACAGGCGGCAAATAGTCAATGAAGTATTTGCAATCTATGCATCGATAAATACAGTTTGGTGGTGTTCAGAAATAGTAGTTGAGGAATTGTGGATTTGGCATGATGGTACTGCACAAATTCGGGACATTTCATTGGCTGAATTATATATTTAGACCTACATGTTGCAATGTTTTGATGTGCATTGCATGGAGGAACCAAACATCTATGTTGTTTTTCTACAACCTTCGAGTAGCCAGAGTCTTTTTTCTTCTGTTGAAGTAAATGAACTTAAAGTACATATAGAGACACAGACACACAAAAACAAACACACACAGACACCAGGCGTACAGCCACACACAACCATTATGTATACAGACAAACACACATGCACCTTCTGCTCTTATGAAGATAAATATGGCAAGGGGTAGATTTTCACCCGCACCCACTGAACGGGACACACACATTCATCTTTGCTGTATTTGGTGTTTTGGGGTGTGTGTGTGTGTATGTGTGTGTCTATGATGGGGGGATGCATATTGGGGATACAGAAGCAAGGGCGTGTGCACCTCACTGCCTTTTCAATGTATGGAAATGTATGTGCATTTTTAAAGTAGGGGGGCTAAATTTATTTCTCTCCCCCCCCCCCCCCCCCCCCCCCCNCACTCCCACCCCATGTACCATTCGCCCCTACCTCTCTCTCTCCACACCTCATTCCCAGAGCTGATAGACCTATGGATGCATGATAGATTGGGGGAGGGCTGGGTCCTCCTGCATGGATGCATATACATGCATGCATGGATGTATATGCACCCCTTTCCTCACCCTCTATAACACACTTTATAAACTCTCTCTCTCTCACATACACACACACACACACATACACACCTTTGAATGCAGGATTCATGCGCATACCAAACGTAATCCATAGTTTTACATAATGGGGAGGAGGAAAGAGGGGAGGCAAGTCGGCTTCTGTAGTCTAGTGATAAAGATAATATGAATCATCTCTCTCTCTCTCTCTCTCTCTCTCTCTCTCTCCCTCCCTCTCCCTCTCCCTCTGTATGTATGTGTACACATTCACCTAGAGAGATGCTGATATGCTATAGGGGAATATAATGAGATATGGAGAAGGTCCCCCCTGATCGTCAAGAACACATGTGGGTCATATGTGTGCTTTGTGCAATTTTCACAATGTACTATATAAGGATTATGGTTCACACTATGCAGAGATTTAAAGAAATTGCTCCAAGTGCAAGTCATATGTGTGTGGGGTGGTGAGGCTGTTGCATTATTTGCACATATTGCATAGAAGCAATTGCATTCAAGACACAATTGAGAGTCCTGTTTCAATATGCAATTGATGGATTTTGTGCACATTTGTTTAATAGTATGTACCGTATATACTGGGAGATTAGAGTTTGGAGTTTGTTTGTCACTGGAATTAATTAAGTAAAAGTATGCAAGGCATTCTACATACAAACAAACAAAAAGTCACTGTTAATTATTCAGAGGAAGTTAATTTTTCAGAATATAACTAAAGGCATTTAACCATCAGGGACAGCGTGAGATCAAAGATGATATTTGATGTCATGCAGATAGCATTTTTAAATGAGCAAACCCTCTTAACTTTATAATTATATTTGGTGTGAGAATTGAGGCAGAAAGTTCCTTTGTGTTAATTCTGGGACTGGAATAGTCTCTCAAGAGTTAGATGAAAATTAATTAGAAATAATTGCAGATAGACATGCAGATTTCATTTACAATGCAAATAAAACCGAGCAGAGCAAAACTAAAGTTTCATTTTTGACAGTATTATTTCATAATAATTGTAAAGTGCAGAGTATTCTTTATTTAAGGAAATTAAATGTACATGACCATTTTATAGTTATATTTAGATTGTGAATAGGAACTGCAATGAGAAGCCTTTTACCTTAATTTAATCACACAACATGACAATATTTTGCTTTCTTATATCTGGAAAAGAATTCATATTTTTTGGATGTGTGTGTCATAGCCATTCTCTCTTTGCTCCTCTCTCTCTGTGTTTCTGCTGAAGCTGACACACACACACTGATGTCCAGATACATCAAGAATGAGAAGTAGAAAGAGGGGGTGAGATAGGGTGTGGTGTGTATGTGTATGTATTTGTGTGTGTGTGTGTGTGTATGAGAGAGAGAGAGAGAGAGAGAGAGAGAGAGAGAGAGAGAGAGAGAGAGAGCGAGAAGTGGAATTCTGTCTCCCAGTATCAGCGGCCCCATGGAAAAATAGAATTGTTTCCTCCATATTAGGAATCAAAGCTAAGCCCGGTGTTATTGTGTCCACCATTTTGACTGCAGCCGACAGACCTTGAGGAAGCAGGTGCACTGGGATGAGTGTGTAGGTGTCTGTGCATTTTTATTTTATTTTTTTCCTCTTTTTTTTTTTTTTTTTTTNTTTTTTTTTTTTTTTTTTGGCAGGTGAAAAAGCATGCTTCTATTAAATTTCCTTCTCCAAATTCATACGTGCATTTGTATTACTATCGTATACATACTGTACATGTCTCGCAACGTACATGCACAGGCGGATGTGTGATGACTGTGTACGGCTGTGTGTGTGGGAGTTTGTCCATTTGGTGTGCGAGCATGTGCGCCTGCAGGTGTCCATGTCTTGTGCATTTATAGACCCAGGGAACTGTTGACCTCAGCCACCACCCTGCGTGTTTCTAGAGGACCCTTGAACTTGACTGGGGAGGGAGAGGGGTGACGGGGCTGGAGCTGAGGCTTAAAACAAACTGCTCTGATGGACAACAAAGACGAATGGAAGGGAAGGGGGTTGGAGGTAGGCGGGTTGNGGGGGGGGGCATAAGGTTGAGATTCAAGGGGTAAGGTCCCTAAGGTGCGTGTGTGTGTGTTTGTGTTCATCTCTGTGTCCATATATAGAGTTTATCATTGTTATTTCTTTAAGAAAAATGTATTTTTATGTAATCATGCACTGATCATTTGACAGTTAATTTTAATATATTTTTAGTAATTATACTGATGTGATGTTTTCTAAATGGTATCCAGCTAAAGCAATCTTGTGTGCAAAACTGGGGTTTGCATCAGAGCCGTGTGTGTGTGTGTGTGTGTGTGTGTGAGTGAGAGAGAGAGAGAGAGTTCAAACATACTGTATGTGCTCTATATTTGCATGGATGGCAGTTTTTGGATTATGATAATATAAAAGACCATAGCTTCAGAGATGTTTATGTGAATAGCAACATTTTTTACATAATAAGCTATTAAACTAATAATCAATAATCAACTATTGCAAAAGCTGTATTTTTTACAAAGTGAAAAAAGTCATTTTGAGAACAAATGAAATAAATGCAGTATAACTGAGTTTAAATAAGAAGTTCATAAAGCTGCAGTAAAGGATGAAAGGAGCGAGACAAGATGGAGGAGGATGAAAAGGAAAAAGAGAAGAAGTTTACAGAAGAGGTGGGGGTTGGAAAGATGGACAAGAAAAAGAGAAATCTGAAGTGGAGGTTAGAGAAGAGGAGGGGTAACATGGAGAGGAGAAGGAGGGAAGGAGGAGTTGATGCAAAGGTGCGAGAGGAGGTGAAGAAGAGGGAGAGGAGAGGAGGAGGATGGAGGGAGAACAGGTGGGGGTTGCGGGAGGTCAGGGAACATAGCATCTCGTGGCAAGGAAAACGAAGCTTTGTGTGTGTGTGTGTGTGTGTGTGTGCGTGTATCTTCCTAATTGTGCGGAGAAAGTGAGGGGTGAGGCCTAGGCATGCTTCTCGCAAAAACAGCAGCTAGAGATGGACAGTCAGAGACAGTGATTTACTGCATGTGTATATGTGTGCACACTTTTATGCGTGTGTGTACGCCCTCTGTGTGTGTGCATGTGTGTGTGTGTGTGTGCCTCTGAGTGTGTGTTTTATTAGCCACAGTCTGAGAGTCTCTGTCAGTCGGTCAGCTAATTGGCCATCTTACAACTACAGAGGAGGCTACTCGCAAATTGGCAAAAGGGCAACCGGCTTCAATCTGATACCAAACTCCTCTGTCACGACGTGTCCATTAGACAACAGCTTAAGTCAGGGAAATGGAACAAAAATAAAGAAAAACAGAATACAAAACAGGGGGAAAATAGTGCCGTAATTGTGCTTTGGAGACTCACATTGTTGCGCTCGACCTGTGTGTAGCGAGACAACGGGGATCATGCCAGATTTAGCGTAAATAAAAATTTAAGGGGAAACAGTGCCAGCTCATTGGGTTGGTGTGTTTTCGTGTGTGTGTGTATGTGTGTGAGTTTCCCTGTTGCTGACGCCTCATGTATTTTAATCCATGCAAAATCCCAACTGGGTTCCAATTAGGAACAGGTTTCCTAATGCCTGGAGGGGAAACTAGTAATTATGCTGTTGAATGTGGTTGGGACTTAGAGTGTTTGTGTATTTGTGTGTGTGTGTGCTTGTGTGTGTGTGTGGTTTTGTGGGACTTAACATGGTGTACGATATTCTTTTTATCTTTCTGTAATGTTTACAATGCTGATGTCATTAGTTGTGTCAAATGATTGTTCATAATTAGATGCGATACACAGATTTAAATCCTCTTATCTCAGTTGTTTATCACAAGTCTGAGTTGTAGATCATCTTTCTGCCCCGAATTTAAACTTGAAGGCACAACAGGCTAATATAGTTGAGGATAATATGTATCTGAACATTTTCAGGATGTTTGTGTTTGTGTGTGTTTTATGTACGGCGGGTGGTAGGCTTTTCTTTTTCGTCTTTCTGTAATGTTTACACTGCTGATGGTGTTAGCTCTAGCAAATGATTCTTGGTAATTGGGCATGATGCAGAGATACAAATCCTCTTATCTCAGTTGTTTATGCTTTAGGTGTAAAACCTCAATCTGAAGCTGCTAATGTTGCACACGTTCAGGCACAAAATAAAGATTTATCGAGATATCTATCAGGTTTGTCTTAATATGTGAGTGTTGTGTGTAGATGTGTGTGCTCTTAAGCTCCCCACCCGACACACAACATAGAGCAGAGACAGTGACACTGATGTAGTGGACACCACCCCTCACGTCTACCCCCAAATGTTGAAAAATGTCCCCTCAGAAAATTGATGACAATAGAATCCATCGGTATAAATACATTGTTTTGCAAGGCTGAGCTGCCGCGCAAAGCCAAGAAAGTGTTGGATTTATTCTGGTTTTCCGTGCTTTGAAAAACTCGCAACCCTCTGTTTATTTGCAGCAGCGCAGTGTTTTGGGGATGCTAAGACCTTCCTTGGCTGCGTATTCATGAACTCTTATTGTGGTCGCTACTATTTCCATATCATGTCAGTGTGAAAATGCTTCACAGAAGGAAATTGAATATGAGATATATTTACAGTACTTTTCTTAATCCATACAGATGGCCGTGCTGGGGTTTGTACATATCGCTGTAATTGTTGTAGACTTATTCATATCAGACGAGTTTTGGGGAGGGGGGGNGGGGGGGGTGCAGGGTTAAAATCCAACTCCAATTTGCAAATCTGAGATAATTTTCACACTCCTCTCTGAAGATTTTACATAGAAATGAAGGGAGCAGAGGGTTGACAGGGGCAGAGGGAATCTTTTCAGACTGCAAAACAGCATAATTGTTTTGCTATCCAAGTGGGTGTTATACTACACATAATATATGGTTATTTCATACAGCCTCCAGACTGCCAAGATGTTTTCAATTTGGCACGGCCCTGCGATCATGATATCACAGAGAAAAGAAAGAGAGAGAGAGAGTGAGAGAGCGAGCTTCCAGTCTGGGATGGCCAGAGCAGAGAGAGGGCGATCATTTCACCAAACTCAAAGGCTTTTTCCCCCCTCTCACTCTCTCTGGGACGAATAATTCCACAGTTGCTGAGGCACTGAAAAAGCAATCTGCGGAATACCCCAGGGTCATGTCTGTGGCCAGATGATTTGTGTGAAATGTCATACATTAAATATAAGTTTAACATTCAGCCCGTTGCACTGTAAAACTGCCCTGTCGTTGCCACAGTCCACCATTTGCCTCTGCGCAGGGAGGGATCGGGTTCAGGAAAGCGGTCACAAAGGAGTTGGACACAAAAATACACACAGATACGTACACAGATGTGCGCGCGCATACACACCCACCCCCTGTGTCTGCCCAATCTTAGAGAGAAAGAGAGGGAGGAGGCGCGGACGGTGGGGAGTTGTGAGGCCATTCGATCCACAGCTGCATTTCATTTACGAATGCGAGCACTCTAACTTTTTTCTTGAAAAATACAGTATATCTATATAATTTTTTTTTTTTTTCCAATTTTATCTCATATTTTTTCCTAGGAAGCAGGAGCTTTTTGGGTTGGGGCAGACACTAAGAAAAAAAGGGGTAAAAGGGAGGAGGGGAGCAACAGACAGATGGACAGAGAGATGGACAGTTTGTCTAGAAGCAGGTGTTGGATTCACGTCCACGTCTGTGATGAGAAAATAAAAGAGGAGGTGAGGAAGAAAAAAGGCTTGTAACTAATTCATAAAGTTTGAGGAAAATAGCAGCCACTGAAAGAAAGAGAGAGAAGAAAAGCGAGAGAGACAGAGGGAAAAGGTGTCTCCAGGGACTTCAGTGAAGCAGTCATCCCAGAGTGAGAGAGAGCGAGAGAGGGGAGATTCTGTCCATCCCAGCAGATGAGAAAGAAATGACAGAGAGGGTACAAAGGATGTCATTCGCCAGATGGACAACTGATGAATTTTCTCTCTTTTCTCTTTGTCTTTCTTTTTTTCCTCATGGCTTGTTTGTTTGCTCAGTCTGCCTCTGGAAAGTTGCAATAAGATCATATGTTTGAAATGTAAAGTCAAATTTCTTTGAAGACGGCCAACTTCAGCGCTGATCAAAGGGCAAACACTAGATATTGAGTGCATAAAGCATAAAACAAGATATCAGTCCTGATTAAGCTGCGAGAATATTGTTCGAAATGTAATTATGTATCTCTGTGCCATTTCAGAAATATTCTTATCTAGTTGACGCAGTTTAATTTAGTTTTCACCATTTGTATCTAGAAATCCATACACCTTTTCTACAAATTCTCCTTATTATTGCCATAAAAGGGCTTACCACCAGATTTATCAATTTCACCTTGAAGGGGTTGTACTCACCGGTGCATTTGCAAGCAAGTCGGGACTCTTTGAAGACAAACAGTATCGTACAATCTGTAGCCCCCCTTTCCTACCCTTCCCGCTCCCTACTTCAAAGCCAAGAGACTGAGATGAAGGTTTGGAAAGAAATGGAAAACAAATTGTTCATTTGTATCTGGGAGGAGACCAGACACTTGAGCAAATTCTCTCTGCATGTCTGTTATGGAGCAAAGTTATCTTAAGGTGGAGGTGCAGGAGAGACAGAAAGAGGCGAGGACGTCACCTCAGACAGACAATCAAATGTGTAAATGAGAGCTAGGCTGGTCAATCATCACCTTGAGGACGAATCTACAGAGATAATGCATAGATACAAGTGAAAGCTTGCTAGATACTGATTTCTCTACACTGTTCTGCTGAAGAAATGCTGTAAGAATTGATTTGTTGTTTACACAGTGTCGGGTAAAGACTGCAATACAGAAAGGTTATTATAATAATAAATGTTCTTTTTGAGGCAGTGTTACCCTGGGATGCTAATTTTTACCACAAGCAGGTTGTTTTTTTTTTTGCTTTTCTTTTTTTTTTTGCTTTTTTTTTTCCATTTGTTCTTGGCAGGAATACTCAAAAACCATTTTGACAAAACTTAGTGGAAGGGTGTTGCATGGCTGAGGGAAGAACCCAGTAAATTTTGTCTGGATCCAGAGGTACATTCCAAATTTTATAAATGATTTCTTAAAATTTGAGAGACAGGGGTTTTTAGTATATATATCTATATATAGATATAGATATATATCTATAAATATATATATATAGATATATATAGATAGATAGATATATATATCTATATATAGATATATATATATATAAATTTCTTCACAAGTAAAATATCAATTTCAGTGAAAAAATCTGCCAAATCCACTGTGTATCCCCAGAAATTAAAAAAAAAAATTACTGTTTCTTATGACAAGAAATTAAGTCCTACTATTATTGTCATTTCTTTTAACCAGCATAATATTAAAACAAGACAAATTTCATCTTGGCTTCTTCAGCCTTGGCGGAGGTATGGGTTTGCATGAGTGCTGCTTTAGTTGTATCAAAAAAATATTGGAAAAAATGCCTATGAGAATTAAGCTTTTAGATAATATTGCATAAAGCAATTTTGATTTATGTGAATCCTGTCTCAGTAGCATATGTTTGCAAAATTGTCTTTTTATAGAAAAAGAAAACGTTCAATGTGTACGGCCATGCTCGATCTTCTGTGTAAAAAAAAAAAAAAAAAAANAAAAAAAAAAAAAAAAAAAAAAAAAAAAAAGAAACCTCTGCACACTTTAAGTCACCTGCACCAATTTATTGTGTCAGCATTTGATTGATGAGTTGAAGGACCATGTGGATTGAGAATATTGTAACTGCCACATCTAAGTATTTCTGGGCCTCTGTTCAAGCACCACTGCAGGGTATCTGGGGAATTAATGCCCATATGTTTGGCGAAGGCTGAATACCTATGAGTCAGTGGTATAGGCTATAGGTATAGTTTGTATGACAACATTAATACATATACCTCATTCCACATAGTATATCACAGAGGATGCGACTCCTTAACGTAGAGATATATGAGAGTAATTTATATGTGTTGTGCTGCAGAGCAATGATAAGGAGAAATAGGTTGATGGGGGGAGGCCAGGTTATGGCACCAAAGCTTCCTCTCTCTCTTCTTGGCCATTATCCACAGGCAGGCAAATCAAGCCAGCAAATCAGGAACAATGGAGTCCTCAAAGAGCAGAGTGGGGATCAAAGCAGTGCTAACTGGCCATTGCAATCCAATTGAAATGTTCACTTTGCATCTCTCCAAAGGTAATGGATGTGGAGAGTGGGAGGTGAAAAGAAAGGGATGCCCGCTCGCCTTTGACATAAAATTATGGAAGGTAAGAAGAGAAAAAAGGAGGAAAAAAAATGCACGTGACAGGCCTGGCCTTCTCAAGTCATCGAGAAGCTTCATACTGTCCCTCGGTTATTTTGACTTTGAATTTGCCAAGACCCCATTTTTTCATTCCCTTTTTTTCTTGCTTTGAACCTTCCAATGGTAACATTATGATGATATATGAGATGGTACACTATGGCCCTTGTGCTTGTGGAGTCGGAGTGAGACAGGCTATTTCTTAAAGTGTCCTCTCTCTCTTTCATTTTATATATAATTCTCTCTCTCTCTCTCTCTCTCTCTCTCTCTCTCTCTCTCTCTCTCTCTTTGCTTTCTCTCTCTAGCCTCCCATCACTTTCTTTCTCCATCTTTCCATTTCTCCATTTGAATGTGTTGATCACCTGGGGAGATGCTGCATTAATGCTGACTCCCAGTAAAAAGCAGAATCTCCTCTTTATTTATCTGCACTAAAATTCCTCCCAATCTTTCCAGCACATTTCACTCAATCACGCAACTCAGGCCATTCCATTAGCCACACAGGGGCGTTTTACCCCATTGAGCACAACACGCCCTGCACTTCTATGAATATAGATTCCCTTAAATTATGTATAATGGGAGTGCTCAGATTTTAGCATTTTTACTAAGAGGGTTTGAGGGTGTATGAGTTGTTTCTGCCACTTTTTAAGTGCATCTTGAATTTCACAGAGATTGGGGGGGATGGTGTGTTTGCTTCCCTTGAGTTTGTACATTGTAAATTGGGGTATTGTGGATGTGTAAGATTATCCAAAGGTCAGAGCAAAGTTCACCAAGGGTAGAGTCGTGTAGGAAAACGTGCCAACTTTTTCGAAAGGAAGCTACTTATTCAAAAGGAGGTGCAAAGAGATGACTGGCTGTAGCATTTAGTATTTTATGGTTGTTCTCCCATTTCAAAGGGACCATATTATGCAGATTTCCATGTTTTTATTTATATTCAGGGGTCTATTTTGCAATTTGTGTTTTATTTTAATTTTTCGTTTTTTACAGATGCAGTTGAAAACTCACCTTTTGGATAAATCTAGTACTTTTGCTTTTATGTTTGTTAATGTGCATTATCCATATTAAATAAACCAATAAATATATTTTGAGCTCTTTGCAGTGCTTTAAAAACCATGTAGCACCACTGTGCACACTGAGTGAAAACAAGCCATCTTAGCTACTGTCTCTTTGAAGCTTTGTACTCAAAAAACTTGCTCTGCTCTGACTGGCTAACTTCTGTTACATGAAGACATCAGCATGTTGCAGAAGTAAAGGGCTATTCCAAATCAAACCTGTTAGGCAGTTGAAGACCTATGGGATGTTTTTTACAGATGCATTTCTTTTGGTGTGAACCTCAAGTTTTGCAACATTGACAGTTTTCAATGCATACAGCACTACTTACTGTTTTAAACTATTAAAAAATGAGGGGAAAAAATAAATAATAATAATAATAATAATAATAATAATAATAATAATAATAATAATAATAACACATTGTCCCCTTTCAGGCAATGAAGAAATGTGATTTCAGCATTAAACTGCACTGCAACATTTCAGCCACACTAGTTTTTGTGGCATAATATTTCAAGTAGTTATAGCAGATTAGATGTCCTACATCTTTTAGCAGTGTAGCAAGTAATGCATATTATTATTACTCAAACGTTGTAATGTAAACTGGAGTTTACAATGAAGAGTTACTCCACATCCTGTGTATCTATAAATATATAGAACTTGGATTTCACAGTCATTGCTTCCCAGGTAATTCCTTGTACCTCCACACAATTCTTTTGCAGCTATAATTCACACATTCTATGTAACAGATATAACAGCGACTACTGCAAGGCTACATGTTTTACTGTGGCCTTTTTAAATATGATACCTCCGTAGCCCAAGTTGGACTTATAAGTAACTGTAAGGTCTTGGTCTAGGAAGGCGCAATTTGATCTAAGGTTGTTCCTAATAGTTTCTGCTCCGAGTGTGAGCAGTATGACTAATTGGATGGTAAGTAATTTTAATTCACATGCTGGCAGTTGGTGTCCGTGTTGCTCAGCAGGAGGGAGGGACACAGCTGAGCAATATCACCAAACAGACCAGCAATTCTATAATCAGAACAAAATCAACATCCTCATTACTGCCTCCTCTGCTGCCTACATCAAAAGAGTTTCAAATCTCTGTCCCCTTGTTTTCAGGGAGTGATTATGTTTAGTGTCAGGCCAGACATATCAGCTCTTTATTTATTTATTTGCATGGAAACATGCTCACTAGAATGCTAACAACCTATCATATGGATAAAGTTGGAAATGCTCTAATCTACCGTATTTCATCTTTTGGTCAAAAACATGTTCATTTTCTGTATCTCTGTAATAAGGTCTTTAGCTTCTCAGTCGGAATTCAGGGAAATCAGCAGTAAGTAAAACATGCCAAATAAAATATGTAGTTGTTTCACTGTATGGGATCTCAAATTTTAAAAACCCCAATCCCAGTATATACCCAAAATATTTTGGTTACATATCTGGATGGCTAAAGTTAAAAATAATATATATCGCACTGTTACCATTTGACACTTTCAGACAAAAAAATAAATAAATAAAGTGCAGCAACTGGAGGGAAATAAGCAACATTACACAGTTTCCCAGTGAGTTAATTAACATTAGTCAGAGCTTACATTTTTTAAAAGTCTTCATCCTCATCTTCAATAGTAGTTGCTAAATTTTTATTGCCAGCATTGCTATGCCCCTTATTACTTTGGTTTATCTGGAAAACTGATTACATATTTGAGTATTAGTGATCTGTGCCCTTTATTGGGTTTGGAAACAATGTGTCTCTGTACTTGCTATATCTATAGTGCTGTATGATATCTTTAAGAGCTGCACTGTTCTGCAAAGATGATGCAGTGCTACATATTCCTACCTCATACTTAAAAAAAAAAAAAGCTATTCCGTATTTTTTCTGTCTATAAAAGTTAAATTCTAGAGAAAATTATTTTCAAATACATTGGTTACAAAGGCAAAAAAATGCATCCTATAACTTTGTCTTTTCTCCAAGACTGTAAAATTGCACAAATTCTGATTATGTAAATATGATTGCCTGTGATGATGATAATGTATCTAAATTGTGGATTTGATTGATAGTTCAACAAAGAAACCATTTATAAATAAAGCCTTCTGTGTACCCCTTTCTAATAAGGTATAAGGTTAAAAAGGTGTAACTAATGGTTTTATTAATGGTTAACAAACCATTTAAAACATTCAAGGCAACAACTTTGGGTTAACAGGTTGTCAAAAGTCCCTTTTGATGGTTTCTTACCTTAATTAGCCAACAGTTTTACAGGTTTTCATGCTAGTAAGCCATAATCCATCTGCATTTAATGTTATTAAGTCATTAATAAACTATTGTGGTTCAGATGCTCTGAAGGTAAGTGTTCAAACTGTCTATTAGAGGGTTTTCCTGCTGAGTTATAGAGCTAAAAAGATAAAGCAGATGATACAAGAAAAGTGTGTAGACCAGCCAAGAGGATTTGTCGCAACCTGGCAACCCAAAACTAATTCTTCTTTGTTGACTGATATGGATCAGTACAGCAAATTGTTTAAGCTTTAATAAAGCCATTAATTAATTTAATTAAGTATGCCTTATGAGTAAGTGGTATTGTGTTGATTGGACTGACTACCCATCACATCTTACCAGTAGGTGGAACCAGGATCAGAGCTGGTCCTCATGTAACTTGGCCATACTAGCTACACTCACTCGTGGCCTATCCGATCATAACGTTTTATAATGTATTCCGTAATATCACATGACTGTGCATTTAATTTGCCTGCGGCTGTGCTTGGCAGAAACCAACAGAAAGTAAAGGTCAGTAGGTTGGAGGTTTCCCGAGCTCTCTGCATATTTTATGAACATTGGACCCAGGACACCCATACAAGTCATGATGTAGGAACTCAAACATGTGTTGGAACCTTATTGGAAATTATGAGATATTTTCTGAAATCCTGACGCTTTATCATTGCGGCGGTATACGGAGACAGAAGCATTACGGAGGAGACTGCATGTCAGCCAGAAAGGTTGTTGTAGCCTGTTTTAGCTTGAGTTTCTGGGTGCTGATGGTGGCGCTCCGTGTTGTTAGAGTGTAATGGACATGTCACCCATGAGGAGAGGAAGCTGGATGCTTGGGTCACTGTGCCCTTCAAGCGCACGACACGTGACAGGTACATGCAAAAAGCTTACAGACACCATGGCAACCAACTCCGTGTGTGTGTGTGTGTGTGTGTGTGTGTGTGTGTGTGTGTTCCATTATTGAGTTGAGATGCAATTGTATGAAGAACTTAGAAACACTAGTTGATGGAAATTTCTTGCAACAACTCAAATGAGTTATTATGATAAAACCTAATGTTACACAGAGGAAGTCAAATATAGTACTTGGTGTTTCGGTAGCTGGATGATGCCTCTGCATACATGTACTGTATGCACACCCACACCCACACCCACCCACACAGACACAAATAAATATGACAAACAGTTTCACATATACAGAAACACATGCACAAATACTTTGTATCGATCTACAGCTTAGCTCATGCCAGCAGGTAGTCCAACTCACCGGTTATTCTGAGGAATTGCTTTCAGTAGCTCCACATACAGACACACACACACACACACACACCGCCTGATTGTTTGCAGTGCCTAAATCTACACAATTTGTGCACAACTTTTAAGACACCATCACCTCCTCCTCATGGATGAAGGGCTGAGTTTGTCAATACTCACACACATTCTGATATGTGAACCATGTTTAATGTTATAACAAGATCACATTGAATGCCGTTGCATAGTTAGAACCCCTAAAAAAAATTCTCCTCCTTTTTTCCCCTCCTCCCATCTCTTCCTGTCTCTCTTCCTTCCTCCTTCCTTCTCTAAATATTGCTGTTCCTCTTTCTCTGTCATAGTCATGCTTTTTGGGTTCTATTTACAACAGATAACACAGTATGAAGTATAGGGGACTCAGCACGAGTGTGTATGAATGACTTGAGTGTGTGTGCGTGTGCATGTGTACGTCATATTTGTTTGAAATTCCAAATGTGTGCCCCCTGCATCTACCGCCGAGTCCCTTTTTTGAATCTAATTGGAAAACAAGTAAGAACACAAAGTTCATTTTGTAAAACCAACATTTGGTACAGTGGAATGTTTCTCATTAAAGTCAATCAGCCAATAGACAACAAAAGAACCTTTCACTGAAAAATATGAGGTGAAAATAAAAAACAGGGCACAGCTTATCTGGCACCACTTTCCTTGTAATATGTTATGTGTGCAGCCTCCTCTTCCTCCTCTTCCAAATCGGCCTCTCTTGTTTGAAACGGATCAAATTAAGATGTTCAAGGAATTTTTTTCTAGTCCCTTCCCGCTCTTGCGAAAGGTCATAAGTCTAATGTAATTATGGCACATAACTGCGGTCAGAGAAACACATGCCAGGGGATGATATGAACATACAAGCTGAAAACTACAACTTTCTCCCCGCTAAGCAGAATGTTGCTTTTTTACAACTGAATCAATATATTTAACTAAAGCTTGTAAAGCAGCCCAGTTAGAGGCTTTATTTAGGCTTACCTCTGCCTGACCTCCTCATACTCAACTTTAACTTTCAATGCATTGAACAAGAACAGCAGGAAGCCTTGCATAAGAACCAGCTGGCATTACACATATTAGCCTCGTGGTATTTTCCCATGAGCGTTTATTAAACGCATAGTGATGTATTTACTGTTTGTAGACATGATTGAGCCCCCAAATTGAGGCCAAAACCATCCAAACGGAGTCCTGTTTGTGATAAAAGAAACAGTTGGTGTCAAACATAAAATAATGTGAAACAGATGAAAATACAAATCAGTCAATATAACGGGATCATGTCATTAGAGTGCAAAATAGAATAAGATGGCAAATGGAGGGATAAAAAAAGGGGCAATAAATGCACAGAAAAGCAAAAGAATGCTGGTGGGTCCAAGCTCTAAGTTTATATTCTAGCAGGTACAGATGGTGCATTCAGTGCCAGAGAGAGAAATGAATGACAGGGAGAGAAGAGAAGAGAAGAGAAGAGAAGAGAAGAGAAGAGAAGAGAAGAGAAGAGAAGAGAAGAGAGGAGAGGAGAGGAGAGGAGAGGTTGTGGGATGAGGCACTCGCCCTGCAGAATTAAATTATTTTCAAATATAGCTTATGCATTTTACATGGCCTGAATCTGAGCCTTCCTGTCCTTCTCTGAGTCTTAACACATAAAGGAGAGCATGACCAGTAAGACCAAGACAGAGCAAGACCATCCTAAACAAAATTTCTTATTGTTTTCCTGCCTCTTTCTGTGCAACTCTTCCTCTCTCTTTCACAGCTTTCCTTCTGCTCCTCTCCTTTATAAACCTGTTTAAATAAACAACAACAAATAGTGACAAATGTAATTATTACATAATTATTCAGGAATTTCTTTCATTTAAGGTGGTTTTATTTCAAACACACCTGCAATAAGGAGGTTATGTTTTCACATGTGCATGTTGCTTTGTTTGTTTCTTTTTAGCAGGATACTCAAAAACTTATGAATCAATTTGAAGGAAGCTGCTGGAAGGACGGGAAATGTCCAGGGAAGAACCTGTTAAATTCTAGTGCCAATCTGTATCCTAGCCTTTTTTTTTTTTTTTTTTTTTTTTTTTTTTTTTTTTTTTTATGATTTCTTAAAATTGTTAGATAGGGTGCTTTTAAAAATATATAAAATATATTTTTGTCAATATCTTCAAAAATAGTACACTCATCTTAATGGAAAAAAAAAAAAACAGGAACCTTTATCCCATATCAACAGGTGCAGTTTTGATCTGATGGAATATAAGGTTAGATATGGGGAAATATTAAATTGTACAGTAACAAATAGGGCTAGAAAGATGCAAAACCTATGAAAGCAAAGCTCAGATGATGCTGATCAATTGCATGCAAATTGTTTTGTGATTTAGAGATTGAGACAGAAAAATATGTTTATTTTGTTTCTTTTCCTTTAGGCCAGAATTTTATTAGAACAAGACAAATTGTATCTAAGCTTGTTTGGCCTTGGCAGAGGAATGCTTTATAATGAGACTTTTAAAATGCTCCACTCTTAAAGACTCTATTTATCCTCTCATTTCACTGTTTCCTGGTTAACTCCCGTGGATTTAAATCTCCTGATCTTCTTTGCTTAGTGAAACTGACTCTAATTCTTTCTCAGGCCAAGACAACAACGGAGGAAAAAAATGGGAAAGAAAAGAAAGGGAAAGAAAAAATAACTCTAATAATCACCACATTGACAAACTAACAAAGAAACAGGTGTGTGCATATGTGTGTGTGTGTATGTGTGTGTTGGGGGTGTCAGTGTGAGCATGCTCTCTGCTATTTGCTCCACTGATAATTAACCAAACACACTGCAAGCCTCCTGCTATGATTTTCCCCCCGGTGTGTCTCCAGTCTGAATCCAGTCTGAATGCCTTTAAGTAAGTCTTTTTTTTTTTTTTTTCACTATGTGGTATACAGTATATATAGCGTAGATTCAGAGTATACAGCATAGATTTACAGAATACATACACATGTCCGTGTGAATATGTGCATATCACTCTGTCTATGCATTTGTGTCCATGTGTGTGTGTCAGGATTTATCTTTGTTTCCTGTGCTTTCCCCGTTGCAAGGGGGTAGCCAGACTGAGGTTTACAGCTTCCGTGCGTGCATGTGTGTGTGTTTGTGTGCGTGCATGTGCCTGCGCAATCTTACATGCTCAGAGATGTGTGTATTTGCCGGATGGGAATACAACTCCTAGGACATTTAATCTAGGGGGAATTTCACGCTAGTTACTGCTTGTCATCAAACGTTTCTAGCGTAAAATACTGCAGCGATCTTTTATTGGCGGATGTTCGGGACGAATTCACTGACAGACCCCTGAGTGCCCCATTGCCCTCTAGATAGACTGAATGTCTGTGTGCGTGTGTGTGTGTGNTGTGTGTGTGTGTGTGTGTGTGTGTGTGTGTGTGTGTGTGTGTGTGTGAGTGAGAGAGAGAGAGAGGGAGAGAGAGAGAGAAAGAGAGAGAGTTCACAAGTCATAGACAAAGTTTGCTGCTTCAGTTTTGATGCTTTTCAGTTGAGACAAATGAATCTGTCAATATCAACTGTTTAAGTATGTCATTGTGTGTGAGAGGGAGAGAAAGACACACACTGACACACACAGATCTGATCCAAAGCTTAGACTGACCCAGTATATCTAAAAACGTATGTGTTCACTTAGCAAGCCACAGCTGCTAGCACCATTACTATGATTTCCTGTATGTCTCTCTATCTTCCCCCTCTCTCTCTCTCACACACACACACACTCACACACACACACACACACCTAATAGCCCTGTCCGAATAGGTTTTAGCAGGATACATATTTTACACCTGCCTGAGTTGCTCTGATGTCCAAATGCTTTGCTTTAAAATACGACCCAGGCTGTCTTTTAATGCATATCACAGCACGAATAAATGCATGACGTATTCCTCCTCCTCCTCCTTCCTCCCAAATGGAAAAAGTAGTGCACTAACTTTAAACATTTGAGGAAAAGGAAAGAGTAATTGATTTTTGCGTTAAAAGCTTTCATTTGTTTAATAGAATAACCCGCCCTGTGTTTAAGATGAATCCAAAGCTTTCACAATGTTCTGACAAGCTGTTCAATCAGTTGTTTATTGAGGACATTGCAAATGGCAGGCTGTCTCTGAAATACGTTGGCTTGTTTTACCTGACCCACTTTTCCTTCACTCTCTCTTTATGTGTGTGTGTGCATGTGTGTGTGTGTGCATGCTGTCCCTCTTTGCTCAGAAGGTTGTAAATGTAATCTTAGACACATGTTACCTCGGCTGATGTTTTTCAGATTGATGTCAGTTGCGATTAGCATATCTCCTGCCAAGACACAGGAGTGCTCTTTAGAGGCTGTCCTCACACACACTAGCTCATACACTCGCACACGCACGCACGCATGTACACAAACCGTTGGGTAAACATAGCTCAGCTGCCATTTTGAATGATTGCACAATGATTATTTGATGCAGTGATTTATTTTGAACGCAGCCTGTAAGTAAACTGAGGGAGGAAAGGATGAGGAAACTGACTGACAAGCTCCAAAACAAAATTCTACCCCAAGATAGTCTCTTGACACCCTTTTTTGAGCAACGTATTATTACATCCTGCCCTCCTCAAGAGAAAAATCACATTTTAACACTCCCTAGCTTCAAACTTTAATGTCACCCAGCCTGTTCTTTAAAAAAATTCCATGTAAATGCAGCTGTAACCAACACACTCTGCACTGAAACTGTTTCATTTACATTCATCTTGTGCTCAGGATTGGAGAATTCCTCCTCCAATGTAAGACAGGGAGAATGGTGCAAAACGAATTTTTCGCCATCTCTGGAGAGCGTACGGTATAGGGATTCAGAACACACCCTTCAGACAATGGGAGAGGAGGGGGTTTTGTTTTCTTTTTCCTCTCCTCTTTCCCCCTTCCTGTCACTCTCCACACCTCCCTGACCCTGCTTCCCCTCCACCTGCCCGGCAGAGTGCGAATATAAGTAACACCAACAAGAGAGATGAGGAGAAAGTCAGATAAAAGTAGTTAAAAGAGGGGAGGGGGAGATGTGGGAAAAACAACCGGACGGTAGCTGACCAAAAACCCAACGAGAGAAGGAGAGCGAAAGACGGATACAGAGAAGGAAGGAGAGAGGGGAGAGAAGATGAGAATATATATGCGGTGGCCAGTGTTGTGAGACGAGGCAGGTTGCTGTCACTTTAAAAATGACTGTAATAAAAGTGACCGTCGGAAGATGGATCTGGTGATTTTGGCTTGCTAATCAGTCATCTGTGAAGAGGACCACAGCCCAGATTCAGCAGCCGCCTGACACCTTTTGATTGATGCCTGTGCCCGATAAAAAAAGGCCCATTAACTGTCCTCCTATTAAACTGGGTGAAATGGCAAAAAAAAAAAATCCCCCCTCTCTCCCACTCGCCTCTTCTAATCTCTCTCTCTCTCTCTCATTCAACCCCCATATCCTTTATTCCTCCTCATTTTGGTTATCACTTCTCATACACTTGGTATTCTGTTCATACACTTAGTGATGGGATAGATGTTAATCAGCGAGGCCTACTTGTGTGTGTGTGTGTGTGTGTGTGTGTGTGTGTGTGTGTGTGTGTGTGTGTGTGTGTGTGCGTGCAAGTGTGAACAGTATCATACATACTGTATTTGAGCACAGTCCTCAGATTAATAGGTGGCCAAAACACACAAAAGTCAACACTTCACTTGTTATCAATACACACCTGTTTCACTTCTTCTTGTTAAATATGCAGATGAGCCAGTGATGTCACCAAGCCATGTGACTTCCTACTTCATTTTAGCCAATGACATGCATCAGAAAAATAATGGCCACCACATCTGAATCTCATATCTCCTCATCTCTCTCTCTCTCTCTCTCTCTCTCTCTCTCTCTCTCTC